>APFE030806487.1:14584-40200 GCA_000404065.3 Pinus taeda | reverse complement strand
CTAGACATATTCAAAGCAGGATAATGATCTCTAGGTGAAGGGTGATAAAAAATGCGAGGTGGTGTAAAACTAAGTCCCGGATTTTCCAAAAGATTGGTCAGTGAACGGTACCAATCAGTGATCCTAGGCAGACTATAAAAAATCTATTCACGCTCCCTAAACTCTAAAATAGGTCGATTGTCTGGAAAAGGGAAGCTTTCTTCGATATCCGCAATAGCAAGCTCTTCGATCGCTATGAGTCCAGCAGGAAGATCTTGGGTAATTATGGTTTCTACCTTAGGAGAACTAGGACCACTAGGAGTCGGAGAAACAAACTCTGATAAGGAAGTAGGATCAATTTCAGATTCGGGTTCAGATACGTCAGGTTCTTCACCTATATCACTAGTAGACACAATGCTACCAGTAACCTTTGAAATTACTACTGGTTGAGAATCGGAATATTCTACCAAAGAAAGTTCTCCTTCTTTAGGTGACCCACTTCTACCACTACTGGGAGATACGAGGACTCGCAAGCCTTCAAAGTGACTTGGTATGTCTTTAGGAGGTTGACCCCGAAGTCTACGAGAAGTCCTCAGTAAATCAGCCACATTAACAAACTCAGGGGATTGACCCCGAAGTATACGGGAATGCCTCGGTAATTCAGCCACAGTTAAAGACTTTTAACTACTTCACACGCAAAAAAAGTAAAATTTCAATGAAAATCACCTAAAGTCTCTAAAGAAACAAACAAATTGAATCACACGCCTAAGGAATCTAAGAGATCAAACACACACAAACAGTAACTTTTCGGACAGAAAACACTAGTTGGTGATGAAATCCAACGTCGTAGAGTTCGATACAGAAATAGCGGTTGGAACAGTTACCCCGACAACCTGCTTAATGAATAGATTGGACCAAGTTTCTCCACTTAACCATCTCGAGTGAAGAGAACCCCCAAGAAAATCCAAGTGAGTCTAGCCGACTTCTGCTTCAGGTACAGTGGGATCTTCCCGCCACTGTCACCTTAGGAAGAATCCTAGAGAATATGGTCACTAAGGTTATCAACAGAAACAAATATACCTGGGGGAACAGTCTACGATCCGATACGCACGCAAGGGCAGAGTAGCAACCTCAATCCCCTTGAAGGCTCCTCGACATAAACCGAGGTTTACCAACAAGTGACCCCAGGCTCCTCGACAATGGTTAATCCGAGGTTTACCGTTTGTAATACGTGAATATCTGGCGTCATTTCCAATGAGGAAGGATTGATTCCCACATTGGTTTGGACACGATCTTGTGCTTCTCCTTTAAGAGGAGCTTTCCCAGAGCATAGATGCAACAATTGGATTTCTCCTACCGCAAGATAAAGCTATTTGTTTGTTTTACTATCTTGGAGAGTTAATTACTCCCTACTCCAAGATACTAGCCTAAGCTATATTGGTGTATCAGAGCCCTAGAAACAAAAAATTTTCTAGATTGATTTTATTTTAAGCGTGATTTTTAGTGGTTTTTAATTAATTCAAAAGGTGATGGAGATGAAACTTATGGTGTAAAGACTCGACTCAAAATCACTATAAAAATGCACTTAAGATGATTAACTAATCTTTTCTCTTCAATGAAGTTCTAGCTAGGAAAGAGTTGGAAGATGCAAATACTTAAAAACACAAATCTTTCTTTAACGATCAAATCAGAAGAAGAGTATTCGTTTCAATGCACTAAAAAACGAGACAACTAATTATTTCCACAAGAATTTCTCTTTTCGTTCGAAAACTCAAATGCTACTAAGAACAAACTTTTTCAAGAGAGACCTTTCATTTTTTGTTAAAAAAAACATTTAAAACTATAATTAAAGAAAATCTTTGATAAAACTATTGAATAAAGCAAACTTAAGATCTACAAACTAAGAAAACCTACTTGAAGTAAAAGGCTTCTTTTTGAGGATGTTTTACTTGGTCACAAGCAAACCAAGGACTAATTTGTGCAGAATCACAAATAAGTCAAGAACAACCAATTTTGTTTTCCTTTCTAAAATGAAAATCCAAACTTTCAATCACAAGTCTTTCGAAGTTTTGTAAAGAGAAAACTCAAAGCGGATTCCTCAACAAGGGGAGATTTCATAAATGGTCAGACTCATAAGAAGATTGGTAGACACTAAGGTGATATGAAGTCTCTACATCCTCTAAGCTCAGAGCCACTACACAACTAAATTGAAAAACAAACCCAACAAGAAAAACTTCTAGGAATTTCACCTAAAACCCTAATGCTAATGAAATTAAACCAATGAAAGATTTCAACCAGTCACATGCAGGTATGGGCAGAGGATAACCACTAGAAAAACAAAATAAAACTAACTGAAAGAGAAAAAGTCAAAATTTTCAAAAATTTAGCAGGGTACGCAGGTGCAGAGTTTACCCAGGTGCGGGTACGCTTTGTGCAAAAAGTAAAAGTGCGTACAGGTACGCACTATGATACACGTGCAGACTGCGGACTTCGACCAAAGTAATGAAAAATAAAAAACAAAGCTAAATCCACTAAGTCTACCCAAATCCACATACAACAAGCGAAAAACAGAAACAAAAAAGGCAAGTTTCTCAAGTCAAAGAAAAACGAGAAAAACAATCAAGTCCCCAGCGGAGTCGCCATTTTGTCATGCGGATTGAGTCGATCTTGTAGACAAGATAGACCTTCCTAGAATCCAATGAATACCTAATCACAAACAAACCAACCATACACTATATTTCTCTAAATGCACTTTATAAATAATGGCAAACAAATGTGTTTAAGGCCTACCTCATGTCCAACGCAAGTTTGGGGATGCCTTTTCTCCTTTGATCCAAGTAAGTTCCTTTGTCACCAACTTGCAAACACAAACAAGGCAAATGATTAAATAGCACCTGAATAACCAGTATTATAAAACATATTTAACATGAAAGTCAAGGAGTCCATGAAACAAATAACATGAGATACTTGTTGAGAAAAATGAGCTTGATTGTATTAATTCAAAAGGAGAAGAACCTTACAACCTTTGCCTTGACGTTGTACAAGCTCCTCCCAGGGTCCAACAAGAAGTCTCCTCTACTTTGACAAGCTTCACTCACTCCCCAATGAAGCCAAAAAGGTATGTGATCTCTCCTCTTAAGCTCAAATAGGAAGTCTTGATTTCACTAGCATTTACCCTCAAAAGTTCAGCTTCTAACCTCCCCAGCCACTAACCCAATGCCTCAATTTATAGTGCAATGGAGATCAGTTACCAGGTCCTCCTTCAAAGGAATAGAATCCTCCTTCAAAGGGATAGCTCCTCCTAACAAGGGATTAGCTCCTTCTCTTATGGGATGCATGAACCACTTTGGAGCGAACAATCCACGTCAAAATTCCTTCTAGAAACATCTAGAATTAACCCAAAGTGAGTTTTTTAAGATAAAAATTGCGCCTTTTGACTTTCACAGGGGTACGCACCCTCCCCTTTACATACAGAGCGTATAAGTATGCAGATATCCTGAACAAAAGGTGCTGGCCCGCAAGCAAAAGTGAGAGAAAGTGCGGAACCAGAGTTACATTGCTTTTTGATGTTTTTCTCTCATTTCTAAGGCTTGTTTTGAAGAGCTGAGGTTTGAGACTTGCTTAGGAAGCTGGCATAGGTGGTGATAGACCCATACCGACTGCAAATAATCAAGGTGACGATATTTTTGTGTAACACCTCTTCACACTCGGCCTTCAAGTCGAGCTTCTCGACCCTCCTAAAAAAAATTGGTCACCTTCAAATGGCCCTAAAACAACCCTTAACTCCCTCACTGTCCTTTCCTCCTTGCTATGGCTAAATCAAAGGTGTCTCTCTTCTCAATGAGCTCCTTGTGTTGCAAAAATGGATGTGGAAAAATATCCTCCATTCACCTTCCTTTTATACAAAAAAGAAGGGCTTCTTCCAACGTCCTCCATGAGGTTGTCTAGCTGTCATGAGACTTATTAAACTTAATCTGACCTTAACTCATTTGGTGCAAACCCACTCCATAATTCATATTTCTATTTCTACAACTCAGAACCAGATGATGTTCATTGCATCAGATTCATCTAGACGAGAGCTATCATCCTCATTCATCACATGTTGAAATGTGCTCATGGATTTGGCCCAAATCACGATGGGTGCAAAACCCTAACCTTGGGTTCCAAGCCCACAAGTGACCCTTGTGGTGCTCCACCCTCCAAACCCTGAACCCTAGGGCTTGGAGTACCTCCCAAGCTACTAGAAAATCAACATGTACCCCCATGGGGGAAATGTAAAAATCACACCAGTGTGACAAAATTTGTGTAACAAGCTTAGACCCTTGGGACTTGATTAATAAAAACATAACTCCATAGTATTTTTTTCACTTAATTAATTATTCTCACTTTTTAACGTATTGTGTTTTTTCACTTATAACCTCCAAAGCTAGAGTATGTACAAACTAGGACTTAAGTGTTTTTCCTAAGTCTAATGTCAATGTATATTACCATGCTAAATACTATCCAAAGTCTTATAGATTTGCACCAGGTATTTCTAGGATTTTTTAATAATTAAAAATTTCATGCAGAAGGAATGCTTAATTAAATTGTATATAACAAATAAAAATGTGGAACTAGGGAATGTTGTATGGCATGTGAGTACTCAAAATTATTATTCATAGTACCAATATTATCCTAGTACCCACTTCAGGGTGGAAAAAATGATATTTCCCCATGAAAAATCACTTTTACTCATAAAAGTGAGTAAAAGACAAGGAAAATTAGAAATGAATAAATTGGGAACACATGGGGAACATGTTCTTAGTCAACTAAGTGTCCCTAACAATGAAGTGAAGTGATTAGGCATTCAATAATAAATCAAGGATAGATTTGGATCACAAGATAAAGGCCTGCATGGCAGGTTGAATTGGTGGCCCACAAGGTCGAGTTAGGTTACCAGCTTGAAGTGCAAGTTGTCTCTCCTATGGGGCCAAGTTTGCTACATTAAAATTAGGTTGAGTTCAAGATTGAGTTGTAGTCTAATTGGAGGGAGAGTTTGAGTGGGGAAAGTGGCAAACCACTCCCACTTCAAATCCCCCATTTCTTCACTTGTTCATACACATTCACCACAAGATGTTACACTTCTCTCCTCAAGAAAACACACAAGCACACTTGGTAGTTTGGATTTGATATCTTGACAACTAATATCACCACTTAACAACCACTTGTAACTTGCATTTTCCTTGGATCCACTCATGCTACACTTGGTCATTGAATCTTATACTTGCGAAATCATTTGGCAGCCTTAAGATTTGTGCAATGCATTTGGATTAACTCGCAACTCTTCCTGGTAGCTAGTCTTGGACACATATGGAGTTCGAAATTGCCTTGGAATCTTCACCTTTGAAACTTGGTAACTCTCTTTTCCATTGGGATCTTATCCCATTTTCTTATATATTGAAGCTCTTCTCTCATTATAATAAATCGTTGGAAGCTCAATCTTGGGGAAAAATTGTTGTAATTTTTCTATCTTGATAATGATACAAGAAGACTTTGGAGGTCCATGACCTATCAATTTTGTGTGGTTTTCTTGCCTCTCCATTAAGGTAACTTTTTTTGCTTTCAATGTATTTTCTTAAGTATTGTAGTTAGGACTTGATAGGGGAATTATTTCCCAAAGGAGAAGATAACAAGCTCTAAAATGATCAAGATTACATCATTATATTGTTTGTCATCCATCTTGATGTTTTCAGAGCAGAGAAAGTAGAGGAAGAAGCTTGCAGGACCTAATTTTCCAAATTGTGGTATGAAACCTTAAAACACCATTTTGAGGCATGAAATGACATTTTTTGGGGGTAAAACTTTGTCTCTTTAGTGCCACGCCTCTTTTCATATTATACATAGGGACCTTTCCAACATGTTGAGAAATCAATAGGGTAGTAAATTAGAGTTGATTTCTCTTTACTTGATAATTTCTTGTGAATATGTGTTGGATTCTTATTACTTTTATTATTTTCTCCTCATCAAAGAATTACCAAAACATAAACCATGAAGATAAAAAAGATAATGAACACAAGATATAGGCTCCAAGCCAGGGAAAAACCCCACAAGGGGGAAAAACCCAACTAATCTTCTCTTCTTATAGAATTAGATCAAAGTGAGAAATCTGAGACCCAAAAACCAAGACAAAGACCTCCTACAAGACCCAAGTCATCCCTCCTTCAAACCTTCCCCGACCAAGTCAAATCCGACCAATTCAACGATAATCAAAGCTCTTCAAATATGGTCAAACTATAATTTTCAGCCTTTGCAACAAGTTTGCAATTTTTCGACCCCTGTAACTCTCTAAAATTTCACACGTGTGACAAAAATTAGGGCAGAAAATTTGCACGTGTTCCATAATTCTTTTTTCTTTGACCTTCACTCTCTGTCCTTTGACTTTTTCTCTTCTTCTCATGTCTTTCGTTGGTTTTCTCTCTCTTCTTGGCATAAAAAGCAAACTTGCTTTATAATCTCCAAATGAGGTCAAGCTTCACTGTATATGTACACATCCAGGAGTTTAAGTAGGTCCCTTCTAGGGATGACTTGTCCAGCTAGGGCCAACTTGAACTCGTGGGGACAAAATTGACACTTTTGACTCAAATAAATTTCTTTTCATTTTTCCTCCAAAAGTCCAAATGGGACTTGACTTAAGTACAACAAGTTGACTCATAACAAATATTATTTTGACTCGATAAGACCTAGAAGCATAAAGAACATGATTAACTAATAATATTAATTATAATAATAATTTTTTTCTTCATTTCATTTTTACAAGAAATATATAATGACACAAGTAAAATGATAATTATGAAGACTTAACCTAGTTAAATTTTCCAACTAGGGAGGTATTCATAATTACATACCAGGATACAAGGATACTCTCAAATTGAAATATTCTCATAATAAGAGTTCAAATTGATAAACCATCATCAAACATCAACATTATACCCAACATTGTCAATTTGCAATATAGCAAGGCCATGACTAACAAGCTCTAACTCTCCACTAGATTAGAGCATAATTCTAAGAAGCATACATTTGGACTTCACCGCCATTGCCTCTCAAGGAACATACCCCATCTACATGTTCACCATTTATGTCCTGACAAGACTATTCTTATCTTGGATTCGTTATCCTCAATGAATATCATTCCTTTTTGACTACTCGTATCTTTGATACCCTGTCCTATCCTGAAAGAGTATCGCTCCATAAGAATACTCGTCTCTTGGATTCCATCATTAAAATTATGACTGTTAGTCCTAGCCTAGTGCATGACACATGGTGAATACAATGTCCATCATAAATCCCTCTCAAATAGGGAGGAGATCATTATTCCCTCTAAACTATGGAGACATAACCACAAGCCTTATCTTGTCTCAATCATCAACTACTTATTCTTCCATGGAGATCTTAGTTGTAGCCGCAAGGCTCCTATCTTGCATATACCTGAGCTTTGACCTTCCTGGACGTCAAACATTTTATGGAACCAAACTCTTGCACAATCTATCTTTATGACATGGTTTTTTTCCTTCATCACTTTTTATAACACTTCCCACTAACCATCCATGGTATCTTTGTCAAACCAATCAGTGTAGAGTCGATTACAACTCCTCATATCCATATGGGGAAATTGAACTTCTTCTAGATCAATTTTGAATCCATCATACCATCCAGTGATCAACAAACTATCTCACGACTTCGTGTGTCAATTTTTTTCCTTTCCTGCCTTTATAATGTGCACACTTATGCCATGTATTCTTTCTAGAAGTCATATCATATCCCAAACATCTTTTCTCATCATCATAATTTCAAAAGCAAGTGAATATACTTCAAATTTCAAATTGCAGGTTCCTTCAAGCCAATTCGTGCTTCTGGCTCCCTCTGAAGTTGTCATTACTATCTTCCTTATGTTCTTCAAGAGACCATATCGGATGTTGATCGTTATGACCATTTGTTTTGTGTTAATTTTTCAATGTTCTATGTTGTAACAATCACTTATAAAATTCTTCTTCCAATAACAATCAATTATCCAATATATTTCAATCACCCAGTAACAATAAGCAATTGTAAATAGAACATAAAACCATATGCACAGTAGAAGACAACCAAGAAATTAAAGACACAAAGATTTGGTCAAAGACCATGGAAAAATGCTAGAAGGGGGAAAACCCTTTCCAAATTATTCTTCTATTAGATTGTCATAAAATGTTCAACAGAGAGATACATAGTCCAAGTACATCAACAATTTGTCAAGGGTAAAATCCTTGACCAACTAAGTCAACTATCCAATATCTAATCAAATATGAGCACAAAAAGTCAAATTTGGTCAACCTTCAATTCTATAATTTTTTGTTAGCCAAGAGTAGTCAATGTTACCTTGACCAGTCAAAATTCAATGGTCAAAGTGCCCAAAAAAATTCAATCAAGGCAGCAAAGAATTCAACATCTTTTTCTCAGTCAACTTCAGTCAAAACAATCCTCAAAACAACCTTCAAATTTGGTCAAATTCAAAGAGCTGACCTACTTAATGCATAGCTTTAGAACAACAACCAAAGGTGGTTAATGCATGACTAGAATTTCGGTCAACATCCTCTTATATTCAGTTTCCCAAGGACATATTAGAAATCAGTCAAAGTAACCCAAGTCAACCAAAGCCAAAGCAAGCCAAACCAATCCCAAATCAGAAGTCAAACTCGATCAATGTATTTCTCTCTCTCCTCTTCGCATGTTGGAGATTGGAACCTACAATTTCAAACTTATAAAAAGCAATCAAATGAGGAGAAGATGTGTGATGTGATGTCTCTTAGTGATGTCAAGTAACTTGTATTTATATGTGGTTTTAAAGGACAAATTCCTCTTCCAGGAAGACTTGTACTTTTTGTGTTGTCATGGTTCCACATTGAAAATAATATTTTCTCATGTGAAAATAAAATTCTTGCAAGGGCTATTAGGCTCTCCTTAGGGTGAGAAGGGCTTCCCCAAGGAATGAATTTCTCCTTGAGCTGCCAAATTTCAACATTCTTCCCATGTTCATGCTACTATATAAAAAATAACCATATGGAAGAGTTTTGAATTTCTATTATAACCAAGACATAACATGCTTATGCTTGCAAGTATATTTCTACACCCAAATCTTCCTTCAATATTCTCTGAATATTTGAGTCTATTTACTAATGAAGATCCCCTTTTCTAAATATATGCATACCTCTTTCCTTCAAATTTCCATCTAGTTAACCTCCTTCTGAACAAGTTGCTTTTATAACTTTCTTTTGAGGAAGATGTCCATGAATGAAAAGACTCCTTCCTTAAGATGAAATTCTTCATTTATGATTTCAAGAGATTTCTTGATTATCTTCATACCTTCAAACTTCCAGATTTATCCAATGCTGCTTCCATGATGTTTTAGTGAAATATACTCCTGCCATGTTATTATGATTTTTCCATACATTAAGGAAACTTTTATAATGTTGCATAATGATATTGATCCTACTAATGGTTCAGATCCTTGTAATCTTTTTTTCTCCTAAATGATCACTTCTAGATGATCATGATACAAATGTAGTTGTTGCATGAATTGTGAAGTGCTCGATGGTCCAAGTCCTTCTATCCTTGCCTTGTTAGATGTTCAGATGACCAGTTCCAATAAAAAGCAACTGACTATGTAGTCTCTAATTATTTTAATGCTATATGCTTCTTTCCCTGATGCCATAATTTGTGAAATCCAAGAATCTTCTACAAATGTAACTGCATATGCTATTCTAACTGCGATCTTCTAATAAAAGAGAAAATAAACTACTTGTAGACCTGGTAGTGGTAAAGATCTTCTGTAATAGAGATCCTTATCATATTCAACTTTTAGTTTCTTTTTAGGTTCTTCATTTTCTTCAACAATGTGAGCTCCACTTATTTCCTTCCTCTTATTGTTCTTCCTATTTTTAGGATCCTTGGGCCAATCCCTTTTAAAGTGTCCGTATTCATTGCAACTAAAGAATTTGTACTTTGGACATGTCTCGACCTCCTCATGGCTGATTGTTGTTTTTGTGGTGTTTCCAATGAGGTTCAAATCTTCTAAATTTTCAAAACTTCTTTGATCTAGCAACAAAAGCTTGAGACTTTTCATTGTTGGGTTTGGTGTCATCCTCAGGTTTTAATATTGTTTCTTCTAGAATACACAAATCCCATATCTCATAAAAGTTTGAAGTGTCCTTTCTTTAATAGATGTTGGTCTCAAAATTACTCCAATATGAAGGTATAGCATTGAGTACAAGTAGTTGATTGAGAATCATATATGACTTCTCTAAGCCCTTGTAGTTGATATTTCAATTGTGATATTTTCACAAAGTATGAAGCCCAGTATTCATCTTTTGACAACCTTGTTTTGTAAACTTGATTACTCAAAGATACTTTATGACCTGTAGTTCTAACAACATATCATTTTACCAATTTACCATATATTCCTTTAGATGTGCCCAAATATGCAACAAATGGAATAAGATGATATTTGATGGACTCAATGAGAATTATTTGAGCCCTAACTTCTCCATTATAATGTTTTGCCAATTATTGAGTCTTGTATTTATTTGATTATGTAGCTTTGCCTAGAACATGATCTATAATCTTTATTTTCTATGAGAAACAAAAAATTTTTGTTCTTCCAAGCTTGAAAGTTTGATGACCCATCGAGTTTTGTTCATTTTTATTCCAATGTGCAATACATCAAACAACTACCAAAACATTAAGAACAATGCCACAATATACAAGCTGCAAGCTAGGGCCAAAACCCCTCCTCTTGAGGAGAAAACCCGTAAATCTCTTCTTTTCTTAGATCTTTCAATTGGCGAATACCATTATATAGAGACTCAGACAAATACCCTCCAAGATCAAGTCTACCATGACCTCCTGCTGCAATATCTTTGACCTCCTAGTAGATCTGGCATTCTTCTTCCCAACAACTGCTGCAACTGTTATTGCTTCTCTAAGAGACTTTGATCTCCCTCTAATAGCCTTCCTCTTGACTTTTCTTTCCTTGTCTTGAGTCTTAGGGCTACTAATATGCCCTAAGAGACCTTCTCTTTCCTTCGCTTCTCTTCTTCTTCCAAAATTGAACCACAAGAGATCCCAATGCAAGAACCCTAACTTCGATCTTCCCAAGAGAGATAGGTAAGGTCCAAAAACACTTTGACTTCTTCAACTTCCTCTTCTTCACACTTCCTTCTTCGACTTCTTCTTCTTCACATAAGAGATGAGGGAGAGATAGTTCCAAGACGAGGATGATTTTCCTTTATATATAGGCTTCTTTGAGGGTGGACGTGGCTCTTCATGTAGGTCGAATTGAAAACTCATTAGGTCAACTTGATCTTGGAGGTATTTTGACACTTTAAAGACTCTTATACCTAGGAAAAACCCTAGAAGCACTCAATGGGTGCTTGACCTATAAAATAACTTGAGCATGAAACCCATGCTCCAATAATAATAATAACTTATTTTCATTTTATATTTACAAGAATACATTTCACACTTATGAAGAACGAACCTAGTTATACATTTTTCAACATAAAGTACTTACTTGTCAAAGGAGTGAAATGCTTGATGATGATGCCTTCAAGTATCTTGATGGTTCCAAGAATTTTGATGATTTTAAGAGTCTTCAAAGATGTCCTTGAATGATGACTTCTAAGATGGCCGATACAATAATATCTTCAAACTACTTCAATGATGAATGATGATTCCAAGAATGTAGATGATGTTCCCAAGAATCTTGATGCTTCTAAATATCTTCAAGGATGTTCTTGAGATATGTCTTCTATAGAGAGGTCTTCAAGCTACTATGGTAACTTCTGTTGAAAAATGTGTAACTAGGTTTGGTCTTCATAAATATTAAATGTACTTTTGATTCTTGTATATTTTAAAATGAAAGAAAAAATATTATTGTTATTTTTGGAGCATGGGTTTCATGCTCAAGGTATTTTATTTTAGAGGTCAAGCACCCATTGTGTGCTTCTAGGGTTTGTCCCAGGTCAATAAGTCAAACGAGTCATATTAATATATTGTAGACCCCATCGGGAAAATTATAACTTGTAAAAATAATTATTTTTGTGATTAAAAGTGTCGGAATACCCTCCAAGACCAAGTCAACCTGGTGGCTAAGAAGTCAACCTATTTTGAGGAGTCAAGTCCACCTTAGAATCCTATATAAAGGAGGGAACTTGACCTCCTTTGGACAGACATTCACTTCTCATCATCTAGGTGAAGGAGAAGCACAAGAAGGCTATAGAAGAAGGAGAAGTATGAAAGAAGAATTTTTTTGGGCTACTTCTCTCTCACACGTGCTAAGAAGGCTAGGGTTTACTATTTAAAGGCAGAAATTCTCAAGTTTCAAAAAAAAGAATCAAAGTTGCTAGAAGAGCAGCCTAATATGTCACCTACCAACCATAGACAAGGAAGCAAGCCAAGCAAAGTAGTTGGGAGGCCTTGGAAGGCTAAATTTCTCTCACACTTGTGGACGCAATCATAGTTGCAGGGGCCAAAAATTTCAGACATACAATAGAGGCCGAAATTTTGAAGTTGGGGGTTGAAGTTGTGTTGCTGGAAGAGATTTTACTAGGTTTGAATTGGAAAGAGGAAGCACATCATCAAGAAGGTCAGACTTGGCCTTGGAAGGGTATTAGTCTTGGTATAGAGGTCTTGATATTTGTAAATTGAAGGATCTATAAGAAGAGAGGATATTTACGAGTTTTCCTCTCAAGTGGAGAGGTTTTGGCCTTAGCTTGCAACC
The DNA here is from genome assembly GCA_000404065.3 of Pinus taeda. Classification (NCBI taxonomy): domain Eukaryota; kingdom Viridiplantae; phylum Streptophyta; class Pinopsida; order Pinales; family Pinaceae; genus Pinus; species Pinus taeda. The sequence continues at coordinate 27,425 of APFE030806487.1, read as the reverse complement.
TATATCTCGTGTTCTTGTGTATCATCATTCTTCTTGTTTTGGTAGTTGTTTTATTATAGGAACAAACATAATAATAAAAGAAGAAGCTAATAAGTTATAAACGTTAAAAATATATCACAAGCAGTTATCAAGTAAAGAGAAATCATCTTAACTACTGCCCTATAGATTTTTCGACATGCTATTAGAGCTAAGGTTGGCCAAGGGGATGATGAATATCTCTACTACATTAAATAAATTCTTGAAGAAGTGTACAATGGTGGAAATTCATCTCAAGAAGGGCATCAAAGAGTTATGGGATCTCCTATTTTCTCTCAAAAGGGATATGACCAAGACATCTACAAAGGACAAAGGACTATTCTCAACACTTACTGGCACATTTGAAGATGAGAATACTTGGGTGATTGACAATGGAGCATCAAGACATTATGATTGATGAGAACAAGCAACTAAAGACATTATCAAGAGGAAAATATTCGTACTTGGTTGAGCTTGGTGACAAGAAGAGTTATCCTGTGAGAGGAATTGGATCAATATCACTAGAGCTAGAGAATGGGGGAAATATTCACCTCAACAACATCCTATTTGTTCCAGGTTTTCATAACAATATACTCTCCATTTCATGTCTAGAATATAATGAATATAGAATAGCTTTCATAGATGGAAAGGTTGTAGTATGGGATAAACACTCTAGTATCGAAAATTCAAAGATGATTGGAATTCGTGAACAAAGACTCTACAAATTGCTAACTCCTCTCGCTCAATATTTGGTTCACATTGAGGTTAGCCCATGTGAACTCTGGCATAGAAGGTTTGGCCACCTTTAGTACAAAATCTTACCAACTCTAAATTCAATGGTGAATGACATCACCGAACTCGAGGAAGATCATGGAGGAGTATGCAAGGGATGTGCATTAGGTAAAAATACCAAGAGACCATTTCAAAGAAATGCTTCAAGGTTAAAATAGATTATGGATCTCATTCGTTCCAATTTATTTGGTCATATGTCTCCAAAGTATCTTGGAGGTCATCTATACTATGTAACATTCATTGATGACCATTCAAGGAGAACTTGGGTTTACTTGATGAAATCCAAGGATGTAGTATTCATCACATTTAAATAATTCAAAGCTGAAGTGGAGAACCTTACAGAAAGGAGAATAAAGATATTAAGGTCCAATAATGGAGGAGAATATACTTCAAAGGAAATCATGGACTTCTATAAGGATCCTGGGATTAAGAGGGAGTTGATAGTCCCATACAATCCTGAACAAAATGGAGTTGTAGAATGAAAGAAATATTCATTGAAGAAAGCATAAAATCTATGTTACATGATCATGTTTTGCCAAAATTTCTACGGAGTGAAGCAACAAAGACTGATGTATACATTCAAATCGAAGTCTCCACTGGTCACTAGATAATATGATTCCTAAATAAGCATTCACTGGGAAGAAACCAAGAGTGGAACATCTTCAGATTTTTGGTTGTCTTATCTCTATTCATATACGAAGGATAAGAGAAATAAACTGGATCCTTTAGGCATGAAAGGAACATTTGTTGGCTACAATAATACTTATAAGACCTATATGATCTACATAAAGGAAGGACACCAAATAGAAGTTAGTCGAGATGTGATATTTGATGAAAGTATTGCATTTAAGAAATCAAAGGATATCTTGATGGACTTTTATGATGAAGAAATTTATATATTTTAAGAGGAAGGCACCGGGGAGGAAGAATAATCAAATCATGAAGATGAAGGTCCTAGTGAACCCATGCAACCAGTGGTCATCCCCGAAACTAGAAAGAGACATAACTGGTTGAAATCTACTCTTCCAAATGTAGAGGGACATGGAGCAGCCAAAGGCACATTCAAGGAAAGCAAGAAGCCTAAAATATATTCTTGGTATGCAACATGTATGACAAAGCCAATAGAAGCAGAGCCATCCACCTTTGAAGAGGTCGTCAATAAACAAGAATGGAAGGATGCCATGAATTAAGAGTATCAATCGATAAAGAAAAATGGGGTTTGGGAGATAGTACCTAGGCCTGAAGAAAAATCTATGATGACTTCCAAATGGCTATACAAGATTAAACGTGTGACAAATGGAAGTATTGATAAATATGAGGTAAGATTTGTGGCTGGGGGCTTCTATCAACAAGAAGGCATAAATTATGAAGATATATTTTCTCCCACAACAAGGTATATAACTATACGTTCATTAGCCTCTTTGGAAACATTGATGGGATGGAATATCCATCAAATGAATGTCAAGACTGCATTTTTGAATGGCACAATTGATGAAAAAGTCTATATAGAGAAACCCTTGAGATTCGAAGTCAAATATAGAGAGGCTTATGTTTGCAGGTTGAAGAAGGCATTATATGGACTTAAGAAATCACCAAGGGCATGGTATGCAAGGATGGATGCATACCTACAAAGATTGGGCTTCACGAATAATTATGTTGATCTGAATCTCTATATCAAGGTTGTGAAGAATGAGTACGTAATCATTCTTCTATATGTGGATGATCTGCTATTGACAGATGTGGAAGGTCGAATCCAAGAGTGCAAAAATCAACTAGCAACAAAATTTGACAGGAAGGACCTAGGGTTAATGCACTACTATTTAGGACTAGAATTTTTGCAGGGACCTGATGAGATTTATCCAGGCCAACGAATGTATGTGATAAAGATGCTCAAGAGGTAGGACGTGATGGATTACAAGCCTATGACTACCCCCTGTTTACAAACTTGAAGAGGATAAGAAGTTCTAAATTAAGCCTTGTGGATCTAACTAGGTACAGAAAATTGATTGGATCACTAATGTACTTGGTGAATACTCGACCAAACATATGTTTTATAGTGAATGTTCTCAGTCAGTGTGAAAATTGAGTCGAAGCATGATCATTGGATAAAAAGCAAACATATACTGAGATATCAACAAGGAATAATCTACTACTGCATGAAATATGATAAGAGGAATGATGCCCACTTGATTGGATATACAAATTCCAACTGGGGAGGAAGTAAGCAGGATGGAAGAAACACTACTTAAGCATTGAGGACAACGCTTTTCTGAAGGAGAGGGTCATGTTAGGCCCCTATAATACTAGTGATTCCCCCATTACTATTGTCATTGTATCCCTTATTGTTATTACTGTGCCCCTATTGTCCCCATATTGTTATTAGTATGCCCCATAGAAACCCACTATTATTATTTTTGTGCCCTTATGTTATTATTTTTATGTTAGCTTGATTATATTATGATCCCTTAGACTCCTATATATAGAAGGGAGGTTTAATCATTTGTATCATCCAAGAATTGTTCATTTGTGTAATGTAAAGGAGGTTGCCCCCTCGAAGAGGCTGAATTCTAAGGCGTTGATATATCTTTTTTATATTTTTGTGAACTAGTTTCCTAAAATAGATCTAATGATAAGTACAAGTAGTGTCATGATTATCATCGAGTGCCACACAATTCCCAGGTGGGCAAAAAGTTTTAGTTACATTTGCAGAAGGAGCACCTCGTTGGGCCCCACTACAAGCTTCACCCATTATGATATGGATCACATGCCATCACCAAGGTTTTAGGGCACAATGCCTCTTAGCTCAACATTCCAACATTCCTTTTTATGCACCCCGTATTCAATGTGGACCAGTTGTGACCATACTTTCCTCCATTGTTAGACACATCCGACATTGTTGAGCAGTTGACACAAACAAAGCTCAACCCAAGTTGCATTGACCAAGCCACATCTAACAAGATCATGGAAACATAGATCAAGAACACTTGCTCTTAGAGGATATAACTATATCAAGTTGTCAAATCAGGCCAACTCCTTCACCAGGGCAAGTGGTTCACCAGGGACTAGGTTCAACAAAAATTTCCTCACCTCATGGAGTATTTTCGTGCAATGGGGACCATTTATTCCTAATCGATAGGACCGATCTAGGTGGATATTAGTGGCCACTCACCTATTTCACCTAGACCTCTAGTCAGTTTTGTTTGTTTCCTTCATTATAGTTGCATTTACTATTTTTAGCTGTTTTTCAGGTCCTAGATTTCTAGAGCTGTTTTGACCCCCTAAACAAAGTTTTTTTGAGGTCAGCATCAGCCTGTAGTTAGAGGCAAAGTCCTATGGAAAATCTTGTAGTAATCAAAGAGATATTTCAAATGAGGTATCATACATGCATGTTGGCATTATGACACAGATTTGGCACTATGACATAAGTGTTGTCCTTAATGGCAACTCACTCAAATGACAGATCACAATTCAGACTCAGAATGAAGAAAGAGAGGTGTACACAAGTTCCCCATTCACCAAGCCACATGTACATGTGGGTTCGAAGACCAAAAGGTGCGTATAGTGTATACACACACTTTCACAGAAGGAAAGGCGTGTACATGTTGGAAAACTTAGTTTTAGTCTGTGGTATTTGGTCCATGGTATTTGATCCATGGTATCAGTCCAAGGTATCTTGTCTGAAGTGTTGACCCCAGGAATTTGGTCCAAGGTATTGGTTCTAAGTGGTTTTGGTCCATGGTATTGAGTAAGGCCTAAGACTATAAAAGGAGGAGAAGATCATTAGGCAAGGGTACTTAAGGATTGAATATTTGATGAAGAGCAAGATCCAAAATACAGGTTATTCAGTTATGATGCATAGCTAGATCTGGATAAAGGATGAACCTTAGCGCTTGATGAAGGATAAGATCTAATGATCGATCAAGATCTTAAGGCTTGCAGTGAAGTATCTTTGTGTGATTTTGATCCTTTATCTGAATAAATAGCGCATGTTGTAATATGTAAATATGATGATCTTGGTATAACTAATGTCTAGAATTTTTGTAAAGTTTAAATCATCATTTACAGATCTGTATGCAAGTTCACTTTAGCAAAAGCACGTATACATGCTAGTTCTGCATATCAAAACAGTGTATACATCTTAAATTTGATTTGCAGATCTATACACAGGTTCTCCTTGAGAAAAGTGTGTATACTCGTAGGTTCGACACATTGAAGTAGCGTATACCTCATAAAATATGCTTTAGCTAATTCTGTTTATTGTTGCAATGTTTTGGGTTTTGGCTTGGGTTCTGGTTACTGTTATTGTATTCTGGTTACAACATTCTGAAAAGTGATTGATTGATTCAGTTTTGGTTGGTCTAAAGGAGATTGGTTGATGCAGATATATTTGATGTTTGATTGATGTTATTGATGGATCCAGTCTAAAAATTTATGAAACGTGGTCCCTGGAAGGAAAGAGAAGGTTGTAGCCTTCTCTAGGCTAGCATCTACATACTAGTACACATATCAGCTAGTACAAGAGCTAGGGGGTTGTAGCTCCCTTCCAAGAGAAGCTGGAAAATGAGAGAAGCTTGTAGCCTTCTGCAGGTAGAAGCCTACGTACTGGTATAAGACTACACCAGTACAAAAATTGTAAAAATATGTTTCTTATTAAAAGAAGATAGAGGCGATTGTAGCAGGTTGTTTTCACACACATTGGGTTTCCACCTTATATCTTGTGTTCATGTGTGTGATTGTATGTTCTATTTTTTTTGCACTTGGTTACTGTTTATATGGTTCTGATGCATAGATTAAAGATCAACATATGATGAATTACTCATAAGTTTGCAGGATATACGCTAGTTTCCTTAAATACATTTGCATATACACACAAGTTTCATTAACTAAAGTAGTGTATATGAATTTGATTATGTAAATGAAATATTATTAACTTGCTAATACTGATTCACCCCCCCCCCCCCCCCCCCTCAGTATTATTTCCAACAATTGGTATCAGAGTAGGTCCTTCAAAGAAGCTTGATCGCTTGAAGGAAGATCTATCATCATGAGTAACTATGAAAGAGAGGGATCCATTAGACCACCAATATTTGATGGGAGCAACTTTGTTTATTGGAAGGTAAGAACCATAGCCTATCTTCAATCTCTTGGTATAGATGTCTGGGGAATCGTGGAAAGAGGATATACATTTCCATCAACAATTCATACAGATACAACACGTAAAAAGCAATATGAAACCAATGCCAAGGTTGTCAATACATTATTGGTGAGTCTGTCACAATCAGAATTTGTCAAATTTATGCACCTCAGAACCACCAAAGACATATGGGACAAGATCATTCTAAGCTATGAAGGAGACAATCAAGTAAAACGTGCAAAAATGCAAACTCTCATAATTCAATATGAAACTCTCAAAATGCACAATGATGAAGGTATAGCTAATTACTTCTTACGTATAGATGAGATTGTTAATTGCATGAAGAACTTGTGTGAAGAGATAAAAGAAGTTACTTTAGTTGAAAAGGTTTTAAGATCCTTGTCTACTAAGTTTGAATCAAAAGTATCTGCCATAGAAGAAAAGTAGGATCTTCAAACTATTACTATGACATAGTTGCACGAAATCTTAACTGCTTTCAAAATGAGAAAAGAAGGTCCATCAGATATGAGAGAAGCCACATTCAAAGCTTCAGGAAGAGAAGAACTCAATGAATCAGGACATATTTCAGAAGGAGAGGAAGAAGCAAACTTTGTCAAGAACCTTCAACAGGGTTCCGGAAGATTCAGAGGTAAACTACCTTTCAAATGTTTTGCTTGTGGAAGAGTCGATCATTATGCTGCCAATGTCCTCATAAACATAAGCTTGATAAAGGTAAGGAATCAACAAAATTTAATAGAAAACAAAGTGTAGGTAAGAAGAGCTACTATACGCATGAAGATAGCTATGGTTTATTAAATAGTGATGAAGATGAAAATAGTAATGACTATAGACTTCTGATGGCTTTTGAAGATGATGATTTATTGGATTCTTTAGATGAAGATGACCTTTATGAAGAAAAATCTAAACTCAAAGTCTATTTAGAAGAATATAATATGATTATAGATACTTTGACATTCCAACTTGCTGAAAGTGAAAAACACAGTGAAAAACTAGAATGTGAAATTGTGGGTCTAAGAAAGGATATTGAGAAAATAAAAGCTCTCAATATTAGATTTTCTAAAGGTTTAGAAACCTTAAATGAAATTATCAAAGTGTAGCATTCTCCTCTAATAAATATATGTCTTGGATATACTGAAGAAGCATCATAAGCACATAAGACTTCCACCTCCACTAAAAGATATCTTGATGCAGTAAAGAGCAGTGAACAGTTTGACAATTAGCAAAGGCATAAAGTAGATCACCAGGTAAATCAGGTTCAATCTACTTCAAGGACGAACATAAGCTACAACCAACCTCAAGTAAATCATACTAAATCTACTTCAAGAATGAATATCAATAGAAACTATAATCACTAGGTCAGTAGATTCGATAATCGTAGGAACTTCTTTAATGGCTTATGTTTTTCGTGTCATAAATTTGGAAACAAAGTTGCTCAATGTGTTTCTTACAAGACCATCATGACTAGAGAAACACGAAATCAAAGGAATGTGACAGGGATCATGAAAAGGACCTATAATAACTTTTCTCTTCTTGAAAATGAAATAGAATGCTTTATATGTAACAACTTCGGTCATGAAGAATCTGAATGCAGGAGTCAATTTCGGCAAACATCTCAGAATGAGAAAACTTCATTAAGTCCCAAAATATGGAGAAAGAAAGAATCAGAAATAGAAATATGTTGTATAGCCTTGTATGCAGAAGGATAAGAAAATCAGTGGTACATCGATAATGGATGCTCAAAACACATGACAGGTGATAAAGAAAAACTTCATCCATATAATGCCTTAGAAAAGGAAAAGAAGGTCTCATTTGGAAATGACACTCCTGTTGTCATAAAAGGTAAAGGTTTTGTTCTCTTAAAAGAAAAATTTAAAGTTGGGAATGTTATGTATGTTGATGGTCTAAAGCATAACCTGTTGAGTGTCAGTCAAATTTGTGATCTAGGAAATGAAGTAGTATTTTGATCAAATGGATGTGTTGTTCGTGAGCTTGATACAGAAGAAATCGTGATCAAAGGTATAAGAACTCTAAACAACTTATACATACTCAAGGGAGGACAACAACAATGCTATTTAAGCAAAAATAATGAACACTGGCTATGGCACAGAAGATTGGGGCATCTAAGCTTCTCTCAAATAAGAAAAGAATGTAGATTCCAGGTTGTTCATGATCTTCCTGATATCAACATCCCAGAAAATACAATATGTAAATAATGTCAATTTGGTAAGCAAACTAGAGTGCACTTCCTTGAAAAGAAGGATCTACTAGTAAGCCTCTTGAACTTGTACATACTGATTTATGTGGACCATCAAAGAAAAATTCACCTCATGGAGAGGAATACTTTATATTGTTCATTGATGATTTTTCTAGAATGTGTTGGATAGGACTTCTAAAGCATAAATATGAAGCATTTGAAAAGTTAAAAGTCTTAAAATCTTTGGTTGAAAATGAATCAGATCATAAAATCAAATGCCTTAGATCTGATCGAGGAGGGGAATTTACCTCGGATGAATTCTTCGACTTTTGTGAAGAACCTAGAATAAAAAGGGAATTCTCCATGTTAAGGACTCCTTAGCAAAATAGAGTGGTAGAAAGGATGAACAGAACTATTCAACAAATGGCTCATTCTATGCTAGATGAGTCTAGAACTCCTACAACCTTCTTGGATGAAGTTGCATTCACTGTCGTCACTATTCTCAAAAAAGCAAATGTTTGGGTAAACAACACTCCAACTCCACATGAACTCTGGTATGGTACTACTCCTACTGTAAAATACTTCAAATTTTTTGGAAGAAAATGTTACATCAAAAGGACTGATGAAAAACTTGGCAAGTTTGAACCCAAAGTAGGTGAAGGAATTCTCTTTGGTTACTCTTCTCAAAGTAAAGGATATAAGTGCTATAATAAAAGACTTGGGAAAATTATTGAATGTATTGATGTTGTGGTTCATGAAGCAAGAAAAAATCCAAAATAGGTAAAAACCGAAGATTGTGGAGATGATGAGGATTATCCTTCCACATCAAATCAGACTAATTTTGAAGAAGAAACCAATGAAGCACCAGAAGAACAGATAACAGCAGAAGAAAATACTCCATCTAGGTATGTTTAGAAAAATCATCCCGACTCATACTCAAATTTTGGGATAGAAAGAGGTAGGTGTGCAGACAAGAAGAACTATCACAGAAGCTTCAAGCTATCTAGCATTGCTTTCCTCCATCGAACCTAAAAATGTAAATGAAGCATGCAAAGATGAATGTTGGGTCAAGAACATGAATGAAGAACTTGAGCAAATTGAAAAGAATAATACTTGGGAATTAGTTCCTAGACCTCATGATAAGAATATCATAGGAACTAAATGGATATTCAGAAACAAGCTGAACGAAAATGGAGAAGTTATTAGAAACAAGGCCATACTTGTTTGTAAAGGATATGCTCAATAAGAAGGTATAGACTTTGAAGAAACATTTGCTCCTGTTGCTAGACTTGAAGCCATTAGAATGTTCCTGACCCTTTCTAGTTTTCAGAAATTCAAAGTATACCAAATGGATGTAAAATCTGCCTTTCTTAATGGAGACTTAGAAGAAGTCTATATTGAGCAACAAGACAGATTCATTCTTGGAAATGATGCAAAACTTGTATGCAGACTCAAAAAGGCTCTCTATGGTCTAAAACAAGCTCCAAGGGCCTGGTATTACCATCTTGACAAATATCTTCATTAACAAGGTTTTTCAAAGGGATTAGCTGATAGCAATTTATACACAAAGATTGACAATAATAAATTACTAATACTTGTTGTGTATGTTGATGATATCATTTTTGGTATCAATGAAGAAGCCATGAGTCAAAATTTTGCTTCGATAATGCAACAAGAATTTGAAATGTCCCTGCTTGGTGAGCTTACATACTTTCTTGGTCTACAAGTTCAACAAAACAAAGATGGTATTTTTCCATCACAAACCAAATATCTCAAACAGATCCTGAAAAAGTACGGCATGGAAGATTCTAAATCAGTATGTACTCCAATGGTAATAGGGTGTAGTCTCAGCTCAAATGATGAATCAGTAGTGGTGCATCAACCAACTTACAGATCCATGATTGGTAGCTTCCTTTATCTAACAGGTACCCGACCGAACATCATGCATGCAGTGGGAATAGTTGGAAGATTCCAAGCAAATCCAAAGGAATCACACCTTCAAGTAGTCAAAAGGATATTCAAATGTCTTCAAGGAACACTAAATTTTGGTTTATGGTATGCTAGAGATACAGATCTTACACTTCATGCATATACAGATGTAGATTGGGTAGGAAGCGTTGATGACAAAAAAAGAACTATTGGCGGTGCATTTTATATCGGTTCCAAATTAGTGTCTTGGTTCAGAAAGAAACAAAGTTCAATTGCACTATCTACAGTTGAAGCAGAATATGTGGCTGTTGCATCTTGCTGCACACAACTCCTTTGGATGATGCAAACATTGCAAGACATTCAAATCACGTGTACTCCACCAATCTCTATTCTTTGTGATAATACAAGTGCCATCAGTATTTCAAAGAATCAAGTCATGCATTCCAAGACCAAGCACATACCCATCAAATATCATTTTCTATGTGAACAAGTACTTGAAAAAAAGGTCAAATTGGAGTATGTTCCCTCCAAAGAACAGGTTACTGATATATTCACAAAACCACTGCCCAGATAGACATTTGAATATCTCAGACAGAAGCTGGGAGTAGTTGATGCATCATCTTGCTGTTAAAACTTATCTGTTTCAACAAAAATTTGTTATACGCGAGTTTCATGAAGCATATCCACATACATACGTCAGTTTCTGTGGATACAGTCACGTATATGTTAGTTTGAAGAAAAAAACAGTGGGCTAGACTTAGGATGAAAGGAGTCTGATATGGGTCTAACAGTGTTCATCTGACACAGGTTCAGGGGGAGCATATACTTCTCATAATGCATTGTTGGCATTATCTTAGAATATCTTGGTACAAATTCACAGATGTTTTTGATTTAGGAGGAACAGGCTCAGGGGGAGATCTTGGTTGCTGGTCTGGATGGTGTGTGATAGATGTTGCTGATGATAGTTGCTAATAACTATCTTGCTTCAGATATTTGGTCTCTATGTCATGTATATCTTTTAATTTCAAGGTCATGAAATGGCCTATTTTGTTTCCCCACTATGCATGAGATGGATGATGTAATGTTCTTGTTTTGTCATGTATAAACATTTGGCATATCCCCACTTGGTTGGGTGGATGAGTCAAACTTGGTATATCCCCACTTGGTTGGGAGATGGATGTATGTATGAGTCATTGGTGATAGGAAGGTCATTTATGATGTATGTATAGAGTCATTTTCTTCTTTTAGAACATCTTTTTGCAGACCTTGCTTATATTCAGGGGGAGCATGGACTCGAGCATGGAGCTCTTTCAACACTCTTCAGAATATCAGAGAATTCAACATCTACTTAGGAGGAGCATAACCCTTTCCCTTGATGAAAAATGGAGAGAGTGACTTGGGATTGCCATCAAGTCCAAAGGGGGAGATTGTTGGCATTACGTCATAAATTTGGCACTATGACACAGGTGTTGTCCTTAATGGCAACTCACTCAGATTACAAATCACAGTTCAGACTCACAGAATGAAGAAAGAGAGGCATACACAAGCTCCCCGTTGACCAAGCTACGTGTACACCCATGTTTGAAGACCAAAAGGCGCGTATAATGTACACACACACTTTCACAGAAGGAAAGGCGTGTACATGTTGGAAAAATTAGTTTTGGTCCGTGGTATTTGGTCCATGGTATTTTTATCTATGGTATTGGTCTAAGGTATCTTGTCCGAAGTGTTGACCCCAGGTATTTGGTCCAAGGTATTGGTTCTAAGTGGTTTTGGTCTATGGTATTGAGTAAGGCCTAAGACTATAAAAGGAGGAGAATATCATTAGGCAAGGGTACTTAAGGATTGAATATCTGATGAAGAACAAGATTCAAAATACAGGTTATTGGGTTATGGTGCATAGCTAGATCTGAATAAAGGATGAACCTTAGTGCTTGATGAAGGATAAGATCTAACGATGGGTCAAGATTTTAAGGCTTGAAGTGAAGTATCTTTGTGTGGTTTTGATCCTTTATCTGAATAACTGCACATGTTGTAATCTGTAAATATGATGATCTAAGTATAACTGATGTTGGAATTGTTGTAAAGTTTAAATCATCATTTACAGATTTGTACACATGTTCACTTTATCATAATCGTGTATACACGCTGGTTCTACATACCAAAATAGCATATACATCTTAAATTTGATTTGCATATCTATATGCAGGTTCTCCTTGAGAAAAGTGCATGTAAATGCAAGTTCGACACATTGAAGTAACGTATACATCATAAAATATGCTTTAGCTACTTCTGTTTATTGTTGCAGTGTTCTGGGTTCTGGCTTGGGTTCTGGTTATTGTTACTGTATTCTAGTTACAGCATTCTGAAAGGTGATTGATTAATTCAGTTTTGGCTGGTGCAAAGGAGATTGGTTGTTGCAGATATATTTGATGTTTGATTGATGTTATTGATGGATCCAGTTTGAAAATTTATGAAACGTTGTCCCTAGAAGAAAAGAGAAGGTTGTAGCCTTTTGTAGGCCGACACTTACGTACAAGTACACATATTAGCTGGTACAAGAGCTAGGGGGTTGTAGCTCCCTTCCAAGAGAAGTTAGAAAATGAGAGAAGGTTGTAGCCTTTTGCGGGTAGAAGCCTGCGTACTGGTATAAGACTGCACCAGTACAAAAATTGTAAAAAGAAGTTTCTTATTAAAAGAAGATAGAGATGATTGCAGCAGGTGGTTTTCACCCACATTGGGTTTCCACCTTATAT
>APFE030806477.1:0-22532 GCA_000404065.3 Pinus taeda | reverse complement strand
TTGAGTTATAATGTTTTTCTTTCTTAGGATTTTTGCCATTTTATCTGTGACTCCTTGGATATAAGGTAGAAAAACCTTACCACCTTGAGGTTGATCCTGCTCTTTAGGTATGGGAGATGACAACCTCCTTTCAGCTTTCTTTATGGCTTTTTTAATCTCATGATCCTTGTAGCCAATATTTTTGAAAGTTGAAACTAAATGTCTCTTCTCTTCGTTTATATGTTCTGAGTCAGAGATTCAGAGGGCTCTAATGGCAAGAGTGTTCAGGACGCCAAGCTTTTGTGCTGGGTGATGGTGGGACTCCGCATGAAGGTAACTCTCTGTGTGAGTTGACTTCCTGAAAACCTTATGGCCCAAAGAGCCATCCTCTTTTCTGATGATGAGAATGTCCAAGAAAGGAATGCTCAAATTTTATTCAAGCTCCATAGTGAATTTTATATCAGGGGAGATGGAGTTAAGGTGATTGAAAAACCTGTCGAGTTCTGCTTTACCATGGGTCCATTTTATATTGGTGTCATCGACAAAACGCTTCCACCAAGCTGGTTTTAAAGGATAGGAATCCAAGGCCTTCTTATCAAAATATTCCATGTATAAGTTGGCCAAAATTGGCGAGAGGGGTGATCCCATTGCTACACCAGATGTCTGTTCATAGAATGTTCCTTGGAATGTGAATACCGTTGACCTTAATCAGACTTCAGCCAGTTTTGCGGTCTCTGGATCAATGACACTTCTTATAACCTGAATGGCTTCATCAAGAGGAATCTTTGTGAATAAGGAGACCACGTCAAAGCTCACAAGGATGTCATCCTTTTCCATTCTTTCATTTTTAATAAGATTCACAAAGTCGTGTGAGTCTTTAATGAAGGAGTTAGTGTTTCCAACCAGGGGTTTTAGAATCTTGGCGACATATTTAGCAAGCTCATAGGTTGGGGAGCCAATGGTGTTAACTATCGGTCTAAGGGGGACCCCCTCCTTATGGATCTTGGGTAATCCATAGATTCTAGGGATGGTTTCACAAGAGGGTGTTAATTTCTTCTTCAATTTTTCGTCAAGGCTGGAATCTGAGATAATCTTTTTTACATCCTTCATAATTTTGGGCATGGGATTACTGTCCAGCTTCTTATAACTCCTGCAATTTAGGTGATCATTCATTTTCTTAACATAGTCTTCTTTATCAAGGATAACTGTTGCTCCTCCTTTATCTGCTTTCCACAGTGGCTGGTTCGAAACGTCGATGCACTAAAACAACAGATGCGATGAATCCGGAAGATGCAACCACACAGAATGCAAATCGCAGAAGTCTCAAATCCATGATCTAAAAGCCTTTTGCTCTTCCTTACTCAAGTTGCTTTTGGGAGCCTTGGCTTTTCTCATGATGAGAGAAAACTCTTGCCTTAATGCTTCTTTGTCTTCAAGAGGGAGGTTGCTAATCCCATCTTCAATGCTACAAATCATCTTTTCAATGGGGAGGCTTTTAGGGGCCATTGCAAACCCCATCCCCTTGCTCAGAACATTAACGGCTACCTGGTCAAGAACCTCGGAAGACAGGTTAACTACTTTTCTTTTTGATGTTGATCCATATGAGTTTTCGCCAATCTCCTTGTCACCTTTGTTCAGCACATTGCTTTTAACCACATCTTTCTGGATAAAACTGTCATTTATAGCGCTTAATTCTGGCATTTTCACACCCTCATCGAATTTGTTTACTCTGCTATGCGCATCTTCTCTGGAGACATCTTCGTTGTTTCCCACCATTATCAATTCTGCGTTATCAATTTGCTTACCTCTATTGTCAATTTCTCTTCCGTTATTTTTATCAGATTCATTTAAGTCGTTACTTGGACCATCTACGTTTGAACCAGTGTTGACCGATCTAATTTCAAAGGTATTTCTGCTATATCAATCAGTGAGTTGAATCCGAGGATCAGTTATCATTTCTGTGTTCTTCATATAATTGTTACTTGAATTATTAAACTGGCACTTACCTCTGCTATTCGGCGTTCCTGCGTTATCGGTTCCTTTACTTTTATCCGGATTATCAAATTCGTTTACACTGTTTTTATTTGAGCATATCGAATTATTAAACAGGCTATTCGGCATTCCTGCTTTCCGTTACCTTTATCCGAATAATCAATTTCACTTACGCTGTTTTTAATTATATGTTTATTGGGCCGTTTCGAGCTGTGTTTGTATGAGCAGAAAACAGCATCCCCGTGTACCCTCCTGCTAACAATTTCATCCGGAATCGAAAGCCTCGCATCATTCTGATTACCAGACATATCGTTACCATTCACGCTTCCGTTTCTGTCCACCATATTATGATTATTACCGTCCTTATTACAGCCTATTGTATTCAACACGACCAGATCGCGAAAACACACTTTAGGAGGCAAATAAACTATACTGCTGCTGGTATTACTACTCGCACTAGCTACACAAGCGATATTGGGTTCATCTGCGCAGTTACCAAGATTGTTCTTTGAACCAGCGCTGTCCGAACCTATTTCGAATGCTGTGTTATGTTCGTTCGAATCTGCGAGCTTAACCTGAGAATTCAGAAGCTTGGTTAGCTTCTTGTGCTGCATGGTCTGCGCAGTTTGCCACTCCTTCTCTGCTTTTAGTGGAGTCCTGCCATCTATAATGGCCCACAGGAATTTATCGATGCTGTTGGCAAGTTTAAGGTGGGAAGAGAGGGCCAAACGACCAAGATGCTCCAAGGAGGCTCTAACTCTTCTGATTTCATACCGGATTAGAGAGAAACTAAGATGGAGAAACGCTTTACTGTTGTATTTATTATGTAACCTATGATTAACCTGTGCAAATGGAGGAATAAGATTGCTGTCCCGACAGTTTTTGAGGAAATGAAGATCTGAGGCTCTTCTTTTTATCCTAACTCTAACACTTTCCAGTGCAAGAATTTCACTCTAAGGATAGTACTATTAGTTTTCTTGTAAAGGCTCACTCTTTATTTTCCCGTTTGTGAACGTACCTTATACACATTGCAATTGTGTGATTCACAGGGTAACTTACTTGCTTATCTCAAATTATACGTGTGCTCTCTTATGTGTTAATTGTAGTTAAGGAAAATAGCTAAGAATAAATAGCAGTTGCGTCTTTGTTCTGAATGGGGCTCCTATATCAAACAATGTGAGGTCTAATTGGGACTTCATACGTGGGATACCCCCTACTGTTGGCGGCATCCACAGTGTCAACACAAGCTTACTCACAGTAGGGTGGTTGTAATCTCTTCTTTTGGATTAAAGCCGTTAAACCAAGTTGTTAAGAACATCCGTCTTGGGTCTTATAAGTTTAATGCTTTTGTATGCATGTCTCTATAACTATTAGACTTAGCTACAATCTTGTAGACTTTCCAATGAACATATGCTTAAATAAAAGAAGGTATTTTTTCCTCGGGCTTTAGAGATGATAGATCTAAGTGGGGAGTGCCATCCAACTACTTGATGCAATAGACAAGATCTTTTGTTTTTTAGAGAGCCTACAAGCTTCTTAAAGTCACTAGCATCGTAATTAGAAAAAGACATTCTCAATATGGCTTCTTTATTGAATTGATGGTATGCACATCCGCTTGCATTGAACCAACATTGTTATGTTGAAAAAACCCTACAATAAACACCTACAACCTTTGGAATGATTATGAGTTGGTAACCCAACTAAGGTTAATTACTAAGACATAAAGACTACACTCGATAAAGGGCTCATAATAGTATCAATGTCTTGCAAAAAACAGACAGGTAAATCCTAACAATAAGAGAACACCACACTACAAATCTTCATGTTTTGGTAGACTATGTTTTAAATTTAATTTTAACATTTATCAATAATAAAAAATACCTATAATAAACATAGGATTCACATAAAAAAAAGTTTTTGAATGTTTATTCTAATTATTGTGCCCAAAGGCACTCTTTAGCCCAATATTGAAGAGATGTTGTAATATCCTATCTTGTTAAACATTTTGACTCATTGTGCCGAGAGGCGCTCTCTAGCCCAGTATGGAAGATATGTTGTAACGTTCTATCCTGTCATATTTTGTTAAACATTCTGACTCGATCAAATTAAACATAAAAATAAAACATTTTGACTCGATTAGATTAAACATAAAAATAAAAATAAAATTAAATTTAAAAACTATCCAGCCTAGTATGGGAGAGGTGTTATAATCTTTAACATTTGGACTTGGTCAAATTACATAAAACATAATAAAATTAAAATTTAATAAACATAACTGAATTAAAGTAAATTAAAAATCTAAAAATTATAATTATTAATAAACATTTTGACTTCATACAATCACATAAAAATAAAATAATAATGTAAAACAAAATAGAATAACAAAAAAATATTTAGTTAAAATAAATAGTAGTTTACCCTTTATGAAACATTTTGACTCATTATTTTCATAACTGATGGTTCTCTCTCTCTCTCTCTCTATAATATTAATAATAAAATACCAAAATAGTAAATTTACTATTATGTAAATATTTTGACTTTGGTTTTTCCTATGGTATTCTTCTCTAATGTAGGCTATTTAAAGGCATAAAATTTTAATGAAGTTTCCACATAAAAATAACCAATTGTCAATTTGTTGCGCCAAATTTGAATCCTTTTGTGTGAAAGTCATGCATAGACACAAAAGATTTAGCGATTCATTGATTTATTTTTTTACTTATATTTTAAATCTTTTGTAAATGAATTATTTATGTAAATAAAAGATAATTCTAAGACCAAAAATACCTCTATTTTTGTATCAAAGTGTCTTATAAGCAAAGTTTTCAAAAAAATTAAGGAATCCTATTTCAATGATTTTATTTATGTATCTATAGTCTTTATGTCTGAAAGATTAGGCCTTACTTTTGTATAATTATTGTTGTCCTCTAGCGCGAGTGTCTTATAGGCAAAAATTTAAAACAAAATTAGGAAAATTTTGATAAAACATTTTTCATTCTAATTTCTTAAATTTTTTTTTTTGCAACAAAAATGAGTAATATTGATAGAAATTTATGCCCAGTCTTATCGATATACACGGGGATTGCATCTTCAAAGTTCAGATTTGACCATAAGACCTATACATGTCTAAGGATCTACACAAATGACTAGAAGAGTTAACAACATACAAACTGAAATCATGCTTTCATGAGTGCAAAAAGACCCGACAATATGACTAACGAAGCATATAATTAGAAAAATTGCATGGATACACTAGACAAACTATAGAAGCCCAACATAAAATGATCTCAAACTACATGCTTACAAAAAAGACCAAAATCCATTGAGCGCGCTTGTTGGAGGTACTAGTCACTATCTATAACTAGCGTATTGACATCAATTTCACGATGTCCTGTATCCTCCTGGTGCTTGTCGGGAGTTTCTTGGGCTTCTTTGCTTAATTTGAGGTCCATAACCATGCTCCTGAGAGCATCAACTTCATCAACCAACTGAGAAAGCCAAAATTGAAGAGATAGGATCTTATTTATAAAATCAATTTGAGCATGAGACATTTGGAAAAATTTTACTTGAAGATCATAATATGCTCTATGTAGAGCTTCATGGGAAGCCAAATAGTGAGAGCAAGGGCTACCTGTTAAAGAGGACTCAGAGTTCGAATCTATGTCCATTAGATCACCCTGAGCAATGACCCAATTATGATTTAAGGTGATACATGATGACTCTAGTGACCTTGTCAGACTTTCCAGACTTATGTTGGAGAGAGACATATGAATTCTAATATGCTTTGTGATTAAATGATCAACCAAGGAACTACTACCATGAAAAACTAGGAGGATCTTGAAAGCGGACCAAGAGTGGCGCCACCTCTGCAAACACACGAACCTGTGGAAATTTCCCAAAGGAAGAGATGTCTAAGGAGCCGAAATAACTAGTGTAGTCACAATCCCATTTATAACATGCCAATAAACAACCTTGGGGCCGAAGGAGAGGCCTAGATCCATGGTATTGCTATTCAAACCCAAATTGAAGCAAAGAATAAATTTATAAACTAGAAATGCAACAATACCTTCTTAAGATGTGGCCCGTATTAAACTTAATCTCGCATTGCAATTCTATCCCGAACCAGGCTTATTGACCTCTGAGCTAGCTAGCCTAGATTTCTAGAAAACCCATGAGCTGAAATGCCTTACCCATTGAAATGACACCTAACTGAACAATTAAAGCCTAATGGAGCTCTTCACAAAGTTGTTGTAAGGAAGATTGCCTGGATGCCACAAGTGAATGACTGAGCTGAACTAGAACTCAATTTGAGACCACTTGCGAAGAAGACCCCCTTGGAATGAGAATCTCAGGATATAGTAACTCAAAAGTAAGATCTCATTCCAATTTTACATAATAACCCCTGTCATTCCACATGAACTCCATCTCCACAACATTAAATTTTATAGTGTATCATCTTAGAAAATTCATCATTAAACTGATTGAAGGGAAATTCCAATGCTGGAGCATAATAATGTTTCGAGCATGTGAAACTGGAAGAAATACCATTGCATGACGCTGATACTTATACCCTAACACGTTTCCAAAGGGGGTCCTACCATCAAAGTACTTCATATAATCCGAACGGGAATGATTGCAAGGAGCGACATACGATAGGGAGGGAAAACATATGGGGAGGAAGAATATAATGATAATGCTTATTATTCTAGCCATATTCCAATATAAATAGAACATAAGGGAGGTCCTTATATTCAAAGACATGAATTCAATTAGGGGATTAAGCACCTGTTCCTTTCATCATTGATCACCAACTCAGCTTCTTCCAGAGAGAAAGCCTGGTTTGCCATCATATTTTCTTCATAAAGCGAAGACTTGCCATTAGACTTTTGATTCTCTGAAGCACCCTAGCAAGAGAGTTTTCCTTTGGATTATTTTCATTGTTAAGATATTAAATCGTAACCAATGAGTCTCCAAATATGATTATGTCTTCCACACCCTTGTCTTTGGCGATGAATAAACCTTACAGGAGCCCATACATCTTAGCTTAATTATTAGATCTTCTTCCTAGTCCCCATAAGAACTTTGCTTCAGTTATTCCATCGGGATTAATAAGAATCCCTCCCCCTCCTGCCACCCCTTTAGTTTCTTAATTTAAAATAAATAAAAAGAAGAGTTATTTTCTCTCTATCCCATTTAAATGATTTTGAGTTGTGTATCTATAGTCCTTATGTCTGAAAAATTAGGTTTTATTTTTGTATTGGAGTGCCTTATAGGCAAAGTTCTTAAATATTTTTAGGTAATCTCATTTCAATGGTTTTGATTTATGTATTTATAGTCCTAATGTCTAAAAATGTAACACCCCCTACCAGGTCTACCCAAAGTAACCATGCCAACTGGGGTATGTCACTTTAAGGAAGTGGAATTGATGAAACATCACATACAATCATCCAACATCATCAACATAACCCTTAGGAGATAGGTCAGCCACTCAGATAGTCCGTCCCTGGGTCCCACTGCTATTCTGCAGCTCTTAGGCCATAGTCACTCTCATGTTATGGGCAAGGGAGCAACTAAAAACCCAAAGTCGCTCTCACAGGCCTGCCTGCTAGCAACTGTGGACCAAAATTGCTAGTTCTGTGCCAGCGACGCTGGGATTTAAGCCACTTTTCTAGCCCAGAATCCTAGCCTCTGCCCAGAACTTGTTGTAGCTTCCATAATTCATAAAAAATACGATAACAATGCTGATCAATAAAAAATCACCCTCAGGACTAGGCCTAAGCATCCCCAACCGGGACTGACATTCTGTCAAACACTTGGCGTCAATGCAACCTATAGGTCTAGGATACAACATAGAGCATACACGACTGAAACAACTTATGAAACATAACAAAGGATCACCTCCTTCTCCATTGAACTACTACATTATCAATTAGGTCTTGCATCCACCCATTTAACAATTACAAGTAAATATATGAAATAACCATGACATAAACCAGTCATTCAGTCATGCTTATAACCAACATAAAACCATATAAATATCAAAGATATGAAAGCCATTAAATCCACATATAAATAAGTGCAAAAGTAAGAGAACTTAGCTTTTATTAATCATAGGCAAATTCGACCAGGTTCAAGACTTCCACATACTACCCGACCATACGCATGGTTGAACCAAATCTCTCTTTCAGCCAGTCACCCCCGTGCCATATTCCAAGCATGAATGTGGGATCTCATAGAACAACCAATCCAAGAACAACCAAGGGAATCCAAAGGTTAAACCACCTCCACCCTCATCAAACCATGATCACACAAAACCAGTGCTCCGATCACAACCAAACCAAACTTGGAATGCCATTCGGAATCCATCACTATCCTTGAGGAATTTTCCATCTCCTTATCTCTCAGGCTTTATCGCAATCCAAACCTGGATCATTAGGCCCTAAACCGAGACTGCTCCCTCAGGCTTTACTGTGCATCTTGCCAAAACTAGTCAAGGGATTCCTAGGCCTTTGGGAATGGAACTTGAGACCATCTTTGCCCCAGATTCTAAAATCCATATGGCAAACCAAAGCTCAAAAACCGAAATAACATCCTAACGTACCATGGCATTCAGAAAAGGCTAGGCTAGGCTGAAATCCACCGCCATAACCTGACAAAACCATGCCACCGATAGCAAGAGAACCATACACCAACATGCAAAGCCATGCATGTCCAAACCAACTAGGAAATCACACATGCAAAATGTTACCTGCAAGTATTGCTGCTGAAGTTGCTTGATCCTGCTTTCCTTTCCTTGATCCTTGCTTGCTTTTTGTTTCCTTTGCTTGTTTTCATTTCCTTGCTCCAAACTAGAGTGCTCCAAGAAAACTCTAAGTGACCCAGAGTGAGAGAGAGAGAGAATAATGAGAGAGCTCCAAGCTTGTACTGACAAAAACCATGAACTGATCCTCAAAAAACTTTTTATGTATGAGGCCTCTAATTTCTTCATTTCGATTGTTTTCCTTCAATTTCCTCCTCACATGCAACCTGTGACCTTTCACCCTACTTTTCTCCTAATTTCTTTTATTTTCATAAATAAATGTGCCAAAAATCCTTTTTGCCTTTTAATTCCTTTGCCTTAGCCTTTTCCAATTTTGCTTGGCCAAAACACACATAAGTGATGCCCACTAGGATATATTTGCCCAACATTCAGCTTGGAATATGTGTCCCTTACCCGTAGTCTTATTTTTCCTTTATTAACTTTTATTACATGAACTTTTCACCAAGGCCGTTACAGAAAAATTATGCTTTACTTTTGTATAATTATTGTTGTCCTCCAACATGAGAGTGTTTTATAGGAAACCAAGCCTCAATTTGTTTTGTGCCAAATTTGAGTTTTGAATCCTTGTGTGTGAGGGTTATATATAGACACATAAGATTCACAAAGTGATCCAAAGATTATGAGCTTGGGTTAATCTCACAAGGAGCTATTATTGGTGAAGATAAGCCTTCCTTGGTAGAACACCAAATTAGACTTTATTTTTGTATCAAAGTGTCTTATAGGAATAGTTTAAAAAAAAAGGAAATTTTGATAATTTTTTAGTTATATTTCTTAATTAAAAAATAAAAATAAAAATAAGATTTTTTATTTCTATTTTTTAATTTTTAAATCTTTTGTTAATTTGTGTAAATAAAAGAAAATTCTCAGACAAAAAATACCTCTATTTATTGTTGTTCTCAAACATGAGAGTGTTTTTATGAAAGTGTATTAACTTCTTCCTTTAAAAGCTTTTGCGAATGGCGCTTATGTTTGAAAAGTTAGGCTTTCTTTTTGTATCGTCTTATAGGAAAAGTTAAAAAAAAAAAATAGGTGATCTCATTTCAATAATTTTGATTAATGTAATTATAGTCCATGTTTGGAAATATATGCTTTATTTTTGTATGACTGTCTTGTAGGCAAAGTTTTCAAAAGAAATTAGGTAATCCCATTTCAATGATTTTGATTCATGTAATTCTCGTCCTTATGTCTGAAAATATATGCTTTATTTTTGTATAATTATCTATTATGTAAACCATCTTATATCCATCTTAATTTGACAATTATCAAGCTTTAAGAGGGATAAGATCTCTTGAAGTGCAAACTTTTCCTCAAATTCAATCCTTAAACCTTTTTTTTGAGTGCAAAACTTGAGGAAAAAGTTGTATCTTGGAGATTTAATCCCTCTTAACACTAGATAGATCTAAGTTAAAATGGATCTACAATGATATATAAAAAATAAATTAAAAAAATAATCTAATTGATTGAATGATATATTTACAAACAAAATATTAAATTTAGTATTTATATTAAATTTAATTAATGTAAAAATAAATTTAAACTTAACAAATTTTTTTTTGACAGAATTCGATTGCTATATTATGAGCTGAAAAAAGGAGTCAGGTCTCCATGCATACAATACTTTCTAGATATCATGGATCAGAGGAATTACAAAATGGGTCCCTTCCTTGATCCTTGTTCTAGAAGTTCTGCCTCTGAAACTTCCTATACTACTGTAAATCCTAACATATTGCAAAGACCAAAGTTTACAGCTACACAACATAATTAATCTACTTCAATATGACTGATCTGCCTAGCCGTGGAATCTTCCGGATTTGGATCTAGGTCCATCTGCTTCGCACTGGAGGAGAAGTCTCAGCTACTGTAACTCGAGCAAACTTAATGGTTGGCCGATTCTTTTGAACACTAAACTAGATACAACGAGGTAAGATGAGGAGGATGGGAGCATTGAGATGCCGATGCTCACGCGGACAACTTTGCCTAACACATTGAAGAGCTCGATTCTCTGGAGTATAAGTAGAATTAACCTGTGCGCTTCGAGGGCGGGAAGATGTCAAACTGAGCATCATGGGGCTATTGCAAATCCGCATAGTGGACAGATACAAATCCATCGTAGTATGAAAGGCCAATCTGAAAGGACGATTCTCACCTAAAGGCTTGTGGTTTCCCATGCGTTGAGGCGATTTCCTGATTGCAAATCTGAGCAAATTCCTACCCACATTACCTATTCTGTCGCCGGCACGGATTGCTTGATTTATCTCCCTGATTCTGTCAGCTGGAAAACTCCTGTTATTGACTAGATATGAAAGGATCATGGTAACAGTTGGAATGACACGCTGGAATTACAGCTAAGACTGCCTATGGGTCTTTCGCATGCTCTGCTGGCATGTTTATCTGCTTCTTTGTTCAAACTGCGAGGATGTGATAATAATTAACCTCTTCCATTGTCGCGTGAAGAATTTGATTTCGTTGATTTATCTGTTGGAGGAGGATATTTGGTGTACTCTGTCGGTGTGTCATAAGCCGAATGATTATTGAGGAATCCCCGAATACCACTGCCTTCTTTACCCCAAGTTTAATTAATTGGGTGAGACCCTGAAACAGGGCTAGTCCTTCAGCTCTATTGTTGGAGTTTTCCCCTAGTCCCCACTCATAATGAAGGATGTAGTCTCCATTTGCATTGCAGATAAGGCCCCCTGCACCGGCCAGACCTGGATTCGACTTAGATGCGCCATCAAAGAATAAGCATAATTTATTGCAGTTGCTCAGCCAGTTAGAGAATTCCTCCTCTTTTAATCTCATTTTCCATGCACTTTTTGCTTCTTGTGCCTTTGCCCCCCTCCTGCTGGTTTCCTGAGCGCTGGATATGTTCTCCAGAACGTAGTTGAGAAGGTTTCTCTCCTCAATACTGTAATTGGTTGCATCTATTTTGCCGCTGGTGTGGTTTGTAACTCATTCTAGAGCCAACATTTTGGCTTTGTGGCAAATTTTCCTGGTGTTGAAGTCTTTCTCCTGGAAGACCTTGCCATTTCGTGCTAACCATATGCGCCATAGGAGTGTAAGTGGAATGATGTTCCATACTCTTTGAGCCAGCTTGCTTCTTTTCTCTCTCCAAGGACAGTTCTTCCTCCATTTATAAATCATTTCTGCAATGGTGGTCTGAGGTTCCCAGGGTGTTTCTACCATTGAGGCCATTCTCTTCCAGCATTCACCGGCCACCAGACATTCTATAAATAAATGCTGCATCGTTTCCTCTGACCCACAGCAGTTTGGGCACCTGGATGGACCCATTATGCCTCTTTTTCTTAGATTTTCCATTGTTAGCATTTTCCCTTTCAGAAGAAGCCAAATAAAGAACTTAACCTTGGGGGGCGCTTCTGCTCTCCAGACTATTTTCCAATGATTCCAGGGTTCCAGTTGATAGGTGCTGTCACAGAGATATTGATGTCCAGCTTTTACTGTGTATTGTGTTCCAGTTGGATCCCATCGATACCCGTCCATTGTGCCTTCTTGAACCGGAGCTTTGTTGTGGAGGAGCTGTTTCAGGGCATTGAGACTGGTTTCTAATACATTGGGGGGATCCGGAAATTTCCAGCCTATCCAGGCATGAGTGTGGCTGTCCCATTTTGATATTTGGGACAAGTGGAAAAGTCCTTTGTCATTAAGCCAATTTATGACAGGGATTGCCTCTGCCTTTGATCCCATAGGTTGCTGCCCTAGGACTTTGTCTATAGAGAAATTGATACTGTTTCCCCCGCCTGGGACCTTAGAGATATTTTGATTCATAAATGGTATAGCCTTCTTGCAAAGTTGCCAGATTTTTGTGCAGTGTCTGTTAGGAATACTAGACTCCAAAAGCTGCTGCCTTGTACAGTTTAAGTATTTTACCTCCAAAACCTTCTTCCACCACGTTGTAGACCCTGTGATCAATCTCCATACAATTTTTGCTCCAAGAGCCAAGTTTAGAAGCTTTGGGGATCTGATGCCCAGTCCTCCTTTTTCCTGAGATTGGATTATATTCTTCCAGCTTACTAGATTAAATTTATTTTTATCCGTTTTCCCTCCTTGCCAAAGAAAGTGTCTGAGTACTCTTTCCGTTTTTTGATGGAAAACAGCTGAAGCTTGATATAAAGAGAAACGGTATATGGGAAGAGAAGCAATACCTGATTTTAGGAGGACTAGACTTCCTGCTGGGTTCAACCACATTGTGCCCCATTGCTGCACTTTTCTCGTTATTTTGTCAAGGATTTCATTCCAGGTATCAGCTTTCAAGGGTCCCAAGTTTACTGGCATTCCTAAATAGGAGAAGTGGTTCCAGATTAGTCTGCAGGAAACTCCAAATATATTTGCAATACTGTGAATGGTATGATTTGCTGTGTTCCAACCATAAATACAACTTTTTATCTGGTTGATTTTCTCTCCTGAATAATCCATGAATTGGTCCAATATCTTCTTGAATCGCCTTGCTATTGTAATGGATGCTCCTCCTATCAGCAGAGTGTCATCTGCAAACTGCGAATGATTGATGTTCTTTGTTCCATGTTCGATCTTGATGCCAGTGATTAATCCTACTCTCCGGTTATAGTCCAAGGCTTGACTGAATGATTCAACCATGAGGATGAACAGATAAGGAGAAAGGGGGCAACCTTGTCTGAGACCACGGGATGATTGGAAGGCTGCACATGG
Organism: Pinus taeda; assembly: GCA_000404065.3. NCBI lineage: Eukaryota > Viridiplantae > Streptophyta > Pinopsida > Pinales > Pinaceae > Pinus > Pinus taeda. The sequence goes on along the minus strand of APFE030806477.1, from coordinate 9,061 downwards.
TCTCCCATTGATCAAAGGGGAGATCCAAGGTCCGGTTATGCAAGATGCGATCATAGAGGTGAAGGAGAGATCAAACCCCATTTTATGAAGGACAACAAATAGATAGGAGTGTCTTACTCTATCGAAAGCATTTGCAAGATCCAGCTTTAGAACAAATCCTTTTTCTTTCCTGGTTGAACTCAAGTGGATGGCCTCTTGTACAAGGAGAATAGAATCAGTAATGTGCCTGTTAGGGAGAAAGCCCCCTTGATTTTCAGAGATCAAGGAGGGAAGGAGGGGTTTTATCCTGGCTGCTAATATTTTTGAGATAATTTTGTAGGTTGAGTTGCATAAAGAAATTGGCCGGAATCTCGAGAAGGAGGAAGGGCGATTTTCTTTTGGTATCAGAGCAAGATACGTGGAGTTGGTGAATCCCCCCATTTTACCTTTTTTCATCATCCAACAAATCATCTTTAAGAGATCTTTTTTTATCATAGACCAGTATTCCCGATAGAAGCAAATGGGAAATCCATCTGGTCTTGGTGCTTTGTCAGGATGCAAACTCCAAATAGTTGTTTTGATTTCCTCTTCTTCTACTTCTTTGTTAAGATTGCTGTTCATTTCTTGTGTGATCCCTTTAGGCAGATACTGAAGCATGTTTGAGTAATCTTCTGTGCCTTTGTCTTCAGTCAGAAGTTTACAAAAATGCCTGGTGGCTGCTTCCTTTATAGATTCCTGGGTATTATATCGGTTCCCTTCATTGTCCATTATTGTGCTCACTGTGTTTCTAAGCTTTCTCACAGTGGCTTGCTTATGAAAATAAGCTGTGTTTTTATCTCCTTCCTGCAACCAAAGTTGCCTTGATTTCAATCTCCACTTTATTTCTTCATCCCTAAGGATTTGGTTTAGCTGCGAATATAATTTACCTTCTTGTTCTTTATTCTGCTGAGATAGCCCTTGCCTTTCGATTCTCTGTTGCACATCCTCTAGAGCTTGCTTGATTTTCTTTTTATTCAATTCGGGCTCTTGATAGTTGTTCCTTGCCCAGTTCTTTAAAGCCTGCCTTACTCTTTTAAGTTTTGTCTCCCAGATATAACTTGGAGACCCTTCAACATGATGGATCCATGTCGTTTGCACCACTTCTTTTGCAGCTGGTATCCGGTTCCATATTGAGCTATATTTGAAGGGTATGGGCCCTAGAGGGCAGTGGCTTTGGAGAGTTAGAGTTATCGGATAGTGATCAGAAGCCGACATATTGAGGATATTTGAATAGCCTGTTGAGAAAGTGGAAAGGTATGCTATGCTGATAAGGAATCTATTGAGTCGTTCCATGATGTTGCTGGCACCAATTCTTCTATTACTCTAGGTATACCTACGGTTTTTGGGCCTGACATCAACTAGATCATGATCCTGTATTATGGTCTCTAAGCGACTTCTGGAAGGATCAGGAGTGAAATTACCTCCTCTTTTTTCATTTGCATGCAGCACTAGATTAAAATCTCCTGCTACAATGAGATTGGTATTCTGGTCCATTTCTATGTTTGCTTTCAGAGTGTCCCAGCATATCTCTTTTTCTCTATACTGATTTGGAGCATACACATTATACACCATTACTGATTGGCCTCCGGTTCTGCTTTCAAGTGTGGTTCGGATCCAGTTTTGATGAACATTGGTAGAGCTGCACATCCATTTGTTGCTATCCCGTAAGGTTACTATGCCGCCTGAGGCTCCTCTTGCCTCACTTATGCTTCCACGGAAATGTTTCTGCTGACTAATTACTTTATTCATTTCACATTGATCTTGCTTTGTTTCTTGTATAAGCATGATACTTGGGTTCTCGCTGTGGATTAAATCCTTGAGGGCAGCTAGCTTAGAGGGGTGCCCTAATCCCCTGCTGTTCCAAGATAGGATTTTCATCATGAGATACTAGCTGTATGGAGAGGTGCTCGCCTCTCATGGCCTTTATTGCTGTTTTCTTTTTCCAGATGCCCAAGAATAAAGGTCTCTATTGGTCTTTGAGTGCCCAATGCTATGTCTTTTTGTGCGCTTTCGTACCTTTGTTGTTTAGCTGATTTTCTTCCAGGTCCTTGCTTTTTTGGAACATCACTGGGCGCTCCATGATCCTTTGAAGAGCTCCTGGTAATTCTCGAAGAGGGAGGATCAGGTGGGGGCTGCATGGAGGGGGGAGGAGATTGATGAGGAGGGGGATCAATGGAGGGGATGTCAGGTCCCGATTCAGCCTCAGAAAGGACCGCAAAAGGTTGGAAGAAGGAGGGAGAGGCGGATCGGGTATCAGAGAGGGAGGGGAAAAAGGGCGCTGACTGGAGGTTCCAGGGACATCAGAATCCATAGGAGATTTGAGGGGAGGCGATGATTTTTTTCTTTTTAACAGATTCCCAGTGGCCATCTTGCTCATCATCATCTACATTAACAATTTTTGTGCATCTATTTGCAAAGTGTCTGTATTCGTGGCATACCTTGCATTTAAAGGGTATCTACTCGTAGTCCAATTGCTGGATATGGCTCCAATCATCCACTTTCAGCTTGATCGCCTCCGGCAATCCTCGGCCTAGATCGACTTCCACACAGATCCTTGTGCATGCCTGCATGTTGTCTTTGGGTTCACTGCGATCTATATATTTTCCCACCGCATTTCCTATAGCTTTAACTGAATCATCCCCCCAACAGTGAAGAGGGAGATGTGGCAGCCGTACCCAAACTGGAACAACATTCGGGATATCTAGTTCTGGGTCGAAATCCGGGGTCCATTTGTTGAGGTAGAGGCCCCTGGAGTCCATAAAATATGGTCCGTTCTTGAATATTAGATCTTTGTCCTCCTTTGTCTCGAAATGAAATGTAAAATATCCTCTGCCACAGAATCTGATAGATATTTTACCCTGAATCTTGTCCGACCAGTTTCGTTCAATCCACCTTTGCACTGTTCTGAGCGATGGCCAAAGTCCTGTAAATTGCCCAATTAATCCTTTCTCTGCTAGGGAAAGGGCTGCCATGCATGGGATAGCAGGCGGCAGTTGAACCTCCTGTAGTATATCAAGTTTCTTTACAAACTTTGTTGCTGCTGGTCGAGGTCGCTATGGGGGGAGAGAATTTACCAGGTTGGAAAAGGCCCGTTGCAGATCCGGATCCCCGTGCGGTGGATCCGGAGGATCCATGCTGAAACGCGATCGCAGGCAGTTTCAGGCTCGCGCAGCAGTCTCAGGCTCGCGCAACAGGTTTTTTAAAAAAAAGTGATTAAACTTAACATTTTACTTTACTAATACTAAAATATAAAATTTCATTATTTTTAAACCCAAAATGAATTTAATTGTAATATTTATTAATGATAAAAATTATTATTATTATTATTAAACTTTTGTAATATTTATTAATGATAAATTAATTATTATTATTATTATTTATTTTTAAACTTCAGAAATGTTTAGAAAAAATCAAAATTTATTCTTTCATCATTTAAAAGGATTAATGACAATTTGATTATGTTTAAATAATAATAGTAAGAATAAATTAGTTCACGGGGTCTTTAATAGACTGTGATTGGGTGATTTATTAAGGTACTCTTTGACGTGAAGTTATTGGTTCAATTCCCCGCCCCAACCAGGGTGATATATTGTACATGATAAAAATGTATCGGGTGTTTTATTAAGATACTCTTTGATGTGAAGTCACCAGTTCAATTCCAAAGTGATATATTAAACATGATAAAAATGTGAGTTGTCGTCTAATGAGGCGGAGGAATTGTCCGGATAGTCAAAAGTGGTCCGATTCGGGGCAAAGAAATTTCAAAATTTTTTGTAGAGAGAGTGTTTGAATCGTGTTTTTGATGGTGGAAATGGATTCAACACCATAAAAAAAGTCTAGGACACCTAAAATTTTGAAATTTAACAACTATAACTTGGATTTACAAAAATCCTTGCCGGATTTTCTTTAAATATGACCGGAATTTCCATAACTTTCCGGGCAACTCCTCCGCCTCATTAGACTATGCGAAAATGTAAAACTACCGAAGTTAAAAAAATTAATAAACAAACTTAAAAAATAAATAATTAAGAAATAAAAATAAAATAATAAAAATAGATGAACCTACATCTATTTATTTACTCATTTACTCATAACGGGAAATAATAAGTATTCTCATTACCCATTGCAATTCGAATAAATTTATTTTATTTTAAAACTCATAATTAAAAAGAAGTTATGAAAAAACAGAAACACCGCTCAAGTTAATTAATTGGACTTCAAGACGTTTAGGCCCTGGAGTCACTCTCAATTCCCGCACCTCATAAAAACAAAAACTAGTCCCCGTATTGTTCCACTGCATTCTGCTCAACTACACTACAGATATCCCTTGAATTTCAAAGCAAAGTTTGGAAACGCCTGCTTAAGGTCTAACAACAATCATTTTTCATGCACCCGGGGACATGCTCCTGGCTGAATTAGGAAATCAGAATAAAGCGCCCAAGAATGAAAATACTGCAATTGGCTTTAGCTATAGCAATATCGACTGGCTTGATCGTAACTTTTATTTACATCGAAGGCCTAACTGCCATTGGTGAATACTAAATTCTGCGTTGTTTTAGATATATCACTCTCCTTTATTTCAGATCTTCGATGCTCAAACTAACAGCACGACAGATCTGTTTGTTTACAGCATTTACAGGGACCTGATGGTTTTGTTTAAGTTGTCTTGCTAGATGGTCAGCCATTCATTTCGGAGGAGGACACAAATGCATTGGAGGCTTTACAGAACAGCTTCAAGCAGTGCGTGGTACTACTCGGCAATCCCTTTCCTAAAACATTAAATAACGCAAAGGTTTTTCATTTGTTTTGTGTTTATTATTATCTTTTTAAACGATGAACGCAATTTATTGCTCACATCTTATACACAATGCGAGCAGTCATAAACATAATGTTCATTATGAAGTTTTATGCTTATAATTATAACACTTCTTGTTGCTGGCAAACTATTTTCAACTGGGGCTATTAGCTATTTTCTGGGATTTGGTCTCCAAGACACCCACAAAGGGTTCAACCAGATTTGGTCAAGCAGAGCTCCCCGCGATGATGCTGCCCGGGATCTATTTTTTTTGTGTATTTGTATGCGCCTGCCTATGATTTGATAATCTATCTAGTGTCCTCTGTTTTGGTGCAACCGTACCAGAATTGAACTCTAAATCGCAAAAAACCCAAACTTCACTTGGCAACTCACTCCAAGGTAATAAAAGATAATGTACGAAATAAACGACTTAGGCTAAAATGGAATAAAGGTTTTGGCTGGATAAAAAATATGATTATTTACTTAAGCCTTTATTTGCTTTCATTTATTTTTTGTGAATTCATAGTTCTCCGTATTCTTATCCTTCTCTGCCTGTTGCTGCTGGCTGGTGATGTATTTTTATTATTAATGTACAATTCACATATTTACATCATTATTTGGCCCTCAAACTTTCACCATATACATATGTACATTGTTAATTGGGGATCAAAACTAGGGTATTACATTTCCCTCCCTGTAACAGATGCATCATCCTTGGTGCAACTCGCCATACATATGCACACACATTTTTCCATCAAAATTTTGTTTACATCAAAATCTCCGAACAGATTTGGGTATGCCTCTTGCATTGCATCTTTTAGATCACATGCTGCCACTTTAGGGTTGTACCTGGTCCACTGGACTTTTACTTGCCTTATGGCTTTGTTTCGGAACACCATAATTTTCCTATGGAAGATGCACAAAGACCCTACAATCATGAAAATGAAGATAGAGGCATGGATGTAAGTGTAAGAGATGAAGAGACAAAGTCTAATGGACATAGAGACAACATAGAGCCATTACAACTGGTAAAAACCATGAGGAGTCTAAATATGGAGGTGTAGAGTTACAGAGTTGATAATGTGAGGTTGTTTAAAGCTTGGAGGAACAAAATCAAATAAATACTTAGCTGCTACAAAGCCTAAACCAGTTGCTGAGGCAAATAAAGAATGAATCTGTCAAGACATGAGGAAGAAGGTGGACCTATGCAACCCCTGGAGCTTCTCTAGTGGCATAAAATGTAGATACAAGAATAGTATATACAAAACCGAGCTTGGAAAGAATAACATATTCACATTGATCATCCTTTAGGTTGACTTTATAATCTTTAAATAAATGTCAAGTATTTTGAACTTAGATAAATAATTGCCAATGCAAGATAAGATAAGATAAGATAATTTTATTAATGTCCAATAGATGACCATAATAGATCAACGGGATTGTCGGTTACAATGATTACATCATGCCAAGCCGGTGGACCAAACAGTCCCCTTTAACATTTCTTTTAAAAAGCAGAAAATACATCTATAATCTAAGTAAATGTAAATGTAGAAGCTAGAAGCTCTTGGCTTCGAAAGAAAGCATTGCGATGAAGCAGAGAAGGAGAAGAAGAAGAAAAAAAAGGGGGGAAGGAGTGTCCTGCCCAGTTCCTACTTACTCTTAACATCCGAGGTCGAGAGAAGAAAACTGAGAGAAGCTTGTCAAAGTCTACTGTCCTGTGGGCATACTGGGCTGTCGTTGCTATTTTCTGGAGGTTCTAGGGCGCCTCCCAGGGGTGGATCCAATCCTGGAGTGCTGGTGCAGTCTGGTGGGTCGGCCCCCTCGGGACCGCACTGATCTGGTCTTAGTGTCTGTGGGTCGGCCAATGGTTCTTTTGGTGCCCCGCGCTGATGGTATTGCCCTAAAGAAGTTCGTGATCTTTTGCGTGGTGTTCGATCTGGTAGGCGCTGAAGAAAACAGGCCCGAAATCTGAAGGCCTCCTGTATATAAAGTGCAAGGCATCTCTGATCAACATATCTGAGGAAGCTGGTCAAAGTCTGAGAAGACCTGAAGAGACAATGGAAATGACCTCGAATCTCGTAGTAAGCAGGGGATCCGAAGATGAAGTGTGTCTCTGTCTCTTCCTCCTGTAAGTGAGAAATCATTAGGACTTAAGTCATGATCTGATTTTCAGGTTTATGATATCTAATCACATTAGATTCACCAAATATCTTTTTCAACTTTTACCGAGTGTCATCCAGGTCATCAATTCCTTGAATATGAAATTGTAAATAAGGAGAAATGGACATTTCAATTAATCCACTCGCTTTGTCATTCTTATTATCCCATTTGACTTTCTTATTAACATTAGTGGGGGCTTTTTCTTTTCCCAAGGTAATCTGGTACAATCTTTTACTTCTTTAGTACATTCTCTATGTGGCATTTCCATGAGAAACAGTTGGTACCAGTAAGCAAAAGTTCTTTTGGAGTGGCCATATTGAAATATGCTAATAATATGGATTCAAAGGTTGAAATTGATTGTTTGGATGGAAGGCTCTTGAAAAAATAGGTTGTTTAAAAAGTGACACTAAAAACATACTTCAGTTGTGAAAGTTATGCTCTTTCAAAAAAAAGACATTAATGGTAACAAAGAGCAACGTGGTAGGTAGAAGTCGGCCCATGTGTGTTGGAGATTTGTAGCTTGGGAGGTACTCCAAACCCTAGGCTTGTGGAGGAGTTGGCACACAAGTGTGGCTTGTGGGTGTGGAACCCAAGCATGTGGGATTTGCACCCAAGCTTGTGGGTGTGAATCCATGAGGGGTTTTGGACATGTGATGATTTGAGGTGATAGAGGATCTCGAGAGTAACCGGGAGCATAAAAAATCACTCAAATCTGAGGTCTAGAACTTGAGATATGAATTTTTGAAGTTAATGTGTGGGTTTGTTTAAGGTTGGCTAGGCATTTAGAGACCTTGTGACAAGTTGTCAAGCCCACACATGTGAATTGGTGGAGCCCTTATATTGTCTATAAATATAAGTTGGAGGAGAGTCATTTAACACATCCAAGAAGCATCGTTCATAGTCTACACATCAAGGAAGCTAGCTCGAGTGCAGGCAAGGTGAGTGCAGGAACGTTCGGCCCTCGGGTGCAGGTACGCGCAAGTGCAGGAATGCGAGTTCAGGAACGCTCGAGTGCAGGAACACGCGAGTGCAGGAATGCACGGGTGTAGGAACACGCAAGTGTAGGAATGCGAGTGCAGGCAGTGCAAGTGAGGGTTGAGCGTGTCGTAGACTGCACCAGGGTGACACAAAAGCCGCACAGGGCTAGGTATGTATTGTATTGATGTGTTAAGGTTGAATTGATGCTAGTGGATGATGTCTTTTGGGAGGACAGTTTGGAAGTCTGATAGCAACCATGTGGAAGGGTTTCATAGGTGTTGGATACCCTAACTAAGAGCAGATGCTACAACAGACTTGGTAGCTCGTGGACTGTTGGAGGGCAACATTAGAGTAGACCAAGTGTGGATAGTGATTGGGCATTTATGGGCTGCTGGAGGACAGCGTGATAGTGCCCAAGTTGGAGCCCAATGTGAAACACTTTAATGGACAAAAGTAGTTGCTAGAGTGGCAGTGGTTGTGCTCAAGGGTTGACGAACCAAAGGAGCAGTTGAGTAGCCCTAGACTTGTGTGTGGAGAAGGACTTCTACAACAGATGATGGGCAGTCCTCCCGTGTTCACAATGGGAGATGGACATCTTGCAGTGATAGGTGGCAACCCTTCGTGCCCTATGTTAGTCTTCGTTGGAGCAACGCAGGAAGACCATAGTGGGCTGAAGTCCCTGAGTAGTTGAGGAGTAGCAGTGGGCAGATCGAGAGTTGTTCACAAGTGCAGTTGTGAACAAATCGACAGGAGTCTCATTCTGTTGTGCCCTTGATGGACTAAGGCACAACTAGTGAGTAGATTGACAATAGAGGTTCAGTGGTTAGATGGATTTGGATTGTTTTTTTTAGACAGAAGCGGTTAAATTTTATTATAGGGCGCCAACGCTGTGGCAATGAGCAATTACAGTATTGTTCTGGCAGATAGCGGAGAGCCTAATTTTCCTCCTGAGATAGAATACAGTTAAGCAGAGATTGAAAATACCCCACTGCAGGAAACTAAACTCCATGCTGTCATGATCGATTGGAGCTAAGGAGAAGGCATCGAATAAAATAGCGCTGAGATTATCGACAAACCCTTAGATGAACGCTGGGAGATGATTGGAGCCAG
>APFE030806460.1:0-17786 GCA_000404065.3 Pinus taeda | reverse complement strand
TGAATTAAGAGGTAACAATAATGAAAAATAAAATCTTTTAGTATAGCTGATGATGATAATGGTTATGTTATGGTCTTAAAGACTTTGAAAGGATCAAGCCATACCATGATGATTTTTTTTTTGTAAATCAAGTTTTCATTCATTCATCCAAAAATGATTACATCAAAAGTAAAACGTAGGTAATCTCACCTTGAATAGATTTGTTGACTACCACCAATAGCAAATGACAGTGCAAGAGAAAAACATCAAGTGATAGAGTCCATAAATTGAAGGGAAAAAGCACCAGTAAACAAACAAGATACATAAAACACATATAATCATGTTTATACTTGGATGTCATGGAAGCTGGGTAGTATGTTATTTTTCCTAGAGGTGGAGGAGGATGGAAAGAGCATTGAACATGCTCTTCGGAATGGGCCATCCACACCTCTAGCTTTTCAACTTTTCCAAATAACATGTTCTGGCCTCACCATATGACCACCACACATTCCCATGTATGGCACTAAAATTAGCGCATCTTGTTCAAGGTTGAAGTTAGTTCTACATGCTCCTATTGCCTCACTCATTCCATAGTCTCCATTTGGTCCAAAATTGATTGAATGAGGTATCGATATCACTCCATGTAACACACATGTTGTTTCCCACATCCCACATGACGCACCATGCCTTGAATCCTCACTCCTCTGCGAGGAGTAGATCTGTCGCGATGCTGGCTTTATTGGGAGTGGTCCCCTCGACTGCCAATCAAACCTCCCTGGGCACTGCCACCCCTTGCCTCGGAGTGCCCCCAACATTTTCCTATTATTCTTCCACCTTCGCGGCACACTGAGGATGTCAAGGCTGAGCGGCCCCCTCTGGAGCCACCATGACCTTAATGATTGGGGATGGGAGCCAGTGCCATTTGGGAGAGGCTCACACTTCCCTTTAGACTGCCTGAATTGGGTTTCACACGTGGTGAAGAATGAGACATGCAAGGACTAGAGTGCATGTTGATCCACCTGAAACCACAAAATAATTGAACTGAGGGAAAATTCACCCCTTACCAGAAATACCCCTTCAGTATCTCCAAGATAGACTCAGAGGACCTCAGACTCACCACAACCATTAACAAATCTCCAACGCCCATCCTCAGAAGGTCAGTTGCCAGTCAAATGACCAAGAGAATTATGCATCTTCCCCACAGATGCCACCAATCTTGAATGGCCCTGAGGAAAGAACTAGTGGAGGCGACTAAGAACTTACCCTATAATTCAATGAGAAAATAACTAGACCCAAATTGCACAGCAGGAGAAACCCTAGACCCCTATTGAACCAAGACTGCTCTAGCAAAACCAATTTTCCTAGGCAACTCGTCCATTCCACAAATTTAACTCATAAAACAAATCAACAATTGTCAAAGGTAGACCCCCGTGAATGTAGGAAGGAGCTTTGGTAGCTTAGACACTACCTCACCCAAGCCAGGTGTCCAAGGAAACAATTATTTACCCACTCTAAACTCACATACCAAGTTTCTCTGCATAGCAAAACTCCACAACTCTCATTGCTAATTACACACCATAGCTAGGCATTACCCAGGTGATAATGGGTTGTGCCACAATCCATTAACTCACCACTGATGCAACCACTTTTAGAATACCATGTGAATGGATGTTTTAAACAAGGTTATTTAAACTCCCCCATACTCAAGGTGCTTGGAGAGGAATGGGAGGTAGGTTCTTGCACCTACAACCACACGTCCTAGATCATATCCCATGCATTCCTTTGGGGAATGTATTCACTCGGTTCAACACCCCTATTAGTGAGGCCTCTTATGAGGCCATGATATTTCTAAATTATTCTACAATGCCATCCTGAGGAAGTGGGGTCCAACCCTATATTAATTCCTGAGTCTAGTGCCCACTACTCCTGTTTGTAACCTTGTCTATAGCTTTGTTTCCTACCTATCTTGAATGTTCAATGATTACATATTTAAAGAAGCAGTGTCTTAACTAGATTTTCTCACCAATGGTCTCCAGTCGCCAACTCTTGATCACTTTTTCTGTGTGAGATCCATTAATTAGTTTTTACAACATAGATATTGTGATTTCAGAATCATCTATAACCTACACATTTGTCACTCCTTGCTCTGCTACTATTTGTAATCCTTTCTCTAGTGCAAGGAATTCAACAACATTATTGGTGATGCTACCACATGAGGATGTAGAGAACTTCACTACCTTCCCCCTGTCATTGTGACTTAATCCCCTAAGTTTTGTTAGTCCTAGGTTTCCCTCGGAGTCGCCATTGAAGTTGAGTTTATGAAATCTCCTTGGGGGTCAAAGGAAAATGTTAGGTGATTGATCCCGCATAGGCTGGATTGTTTCCGACCCTGAAGCAGTGGAATCTTGAGATATTTCCAATGCTATCATGATTTCTTGTTCTCTTCCTTCCACTTTCCAATCCTATTTTGACCAGTGGCCTATAGAAATGGTGTCTTTAATATTTCACTTTACCGTTAGCATAAGTGGTCAATCTATATGCTTTATGAGTGGAAAACTACTCAATTCCTTGCTTTCCATATGTTCCAAAGGACAAAGCCATGGAAAAGGCACCACGCCCTATTGATGATGGGGTTTTTGAAGAGTGTCCATCACCACATCTCAAGTAATTTAATCAAGCTATGCACTGACCTATCACATGCCCCAAATATATATGTAACCTGATCCCACAGCGCTCGGGCTTTACAGCAAAAGTGCAACAAATAATGAGTTGCTTGCTCTTCTATAGTGCACAGAGGGCACTAGGACAAACCACATAGTCCTTCCTGATTTTATGCCATGTAAGAAGATTTTTGTGCCTAGTTAGCTGGAGAAAGAATGCTACCTTTGGCCACAGTTTTGAATACTAGATTCGTTTCCATAAAGGGGTGGGGGGGATTCTAGTCACCTGAAATAGATAAGATTTAATAAGATTCCTTAATATAAAAAAGACCTTTTGGCCTATGACCCCAACGTGGTTTGTTAGGTTCCCCATTATTGAGGATGGGCTACTTTCAGAGGAAAGGGCCTCCCAATCCAGGGGTAGATCTCACACTGCATAATGTTGTGAAGATATCCATTCCCTATATTTTGTAGATGGGTTGGAGGCATCCCAGAATTATTTTACCTCTTTCACTCATAATTTCCTAGTAAATGCTTGGATCTTAGCTAAGACTATCCTCTTAGCTTAATCTCAGGTGTTGCATCCATGACATGTTCTAGAATTTAGCCTTTAATCCATTTTTGATTTTCCAGAAACCATGTTCCTAAATTAGTGCTCAATTTTATTTTTCTCGATTCGAAATGGAAGACCCATTTGTAAGGCTGTGATGATCCATCAGAGGGTTATTCTAGCTCTCCGTGTCGTATTTACTTGACCATAACCTTTTTCAGGCCTCTTAACCACCCTGCAGCCACCTTGACCAAACTTTGGCCCCAAGAATCAATGACAGTTTTTTATGATTCTTGAGCACTAGAACGTCGTGGATCTTTGATTTTCATAATTTATCCCATGTTACAATTACCCACTTGTGCCCAATCTGTGAGCCTAACCAGACAAGTTTTTGAAATTATTTTGTTAGATCTTTATAGACACTTCAAGGGGTAGGGAGGGCCAAGAGCTGATATATCAGGAGGGCCTGAAGAACAACTTTTAAAAGAACTAGTCATCCTAGGGTGTTCAAGATTCCAAAGGTCCAGCTAGATAGTTTATGATCAATGCGGGCTAGCATGTCTTTCCAATGTAATACCTTTAGGGAATTTGGAACAAAAGGGACAGTGAGGTACATGCTAAGGAGTGCGCCTATTTTGAATTTGAGGGTTTTGGCTAGTTGGTTTTACACCCTTGGGTGAGTGTTGAAGAAGAATATATATGATTTATAGCCATTGATTAGAGTGCCTAATGCCTGGTGAAAGTCTTCTAGGATGGAACAAAATTTCCTTGACTCCTTCAGATTTGGTTTACCAAATAACATGTTGTCATCCACGAATTATTGATGGGTGATTGAAGGGGCATTTTAGGATAGTTTTAATCCATGGAGAAATTGTGATTCCGTCGTAGCTTTTATGAGTCTACTCAGACTCTCAAAAAATAAGATGAAGAGAAAGGGGGATATAGGATCCCCCTGTCATAGACCTTAGGAGCCTCGAAAGGTGTGAGAGAGCACCCCATTAACTAGGATGGAGTAAATGGGGTTTGAAATCATATATTTGGTCTAGATTATCCAAGTTTGGGAGAAATAGAAATCTTCAGGGATCGTCAAGAGATAATTCCAATTCAGATGAATCTATGCTTTAGAAAAATCAAGTTTGATTAACATACCTAGAGTTTTGGAGGAGGATAGAGAGTGAAATGCCTCATGGGCCACCAATATGTCGTCTAGGATCTACGACCTTCCACAAAACCCAACGTATATGGCCTGATTATCTCTTTCAGATGGGTGTCTAAACACCGAACGATAAACCAAAAATAATTTTATATATCATGCTCCAGAGGCTGATTGGACAAAAGCCACTAGGGTCTACTACTACACCTTTCATTGGAATGAGAGTTAGAAAAGTTTCATTCATCCCCGACCACCCACTAAAGTGTGGATTTCCTTAACCAAGAAGTGCCAGCCTGTTTTACAGAATTTAGAGGTGAATCCATCCAGACTTGGGGCTTCATTCACAAGATGAGATCTAGCCACTTCTTCCACGTATTCATACGAGATCTCCCTGATGAGAGCATTATTTTGGTCTTCCGAAATGATTTTTGGGATACATCATCTAACTCTAGAGATGGGGTCACTTCTATCCACCTATGGTTCTATGAACAGGGATCGAACATGCTCGATCAACTCTTCCTTGATGTCGTTGTGATACACGAGTCACTGACCATCTGATCCATTCAAGGAGAAGATCTGATTAACCTACCTGTGCTTCAACATGGTTCTATGAAATAAGTATGTATTGCGATATCCCTATTTAAACCACTAAATTATTGACATTTGTTTGCACAAGATTTCCTCTTTCTTTTGGCATTATTTTAATTCATTGAGACCTTCTCCCTCTTCCTCAACCAATTGCTCAGTTCTCCCTTCGAGGATGGTTGTTTGTTGGATTTCCTTCATTTCTTCTTGGAACTTTCGCATGTCCTCGTGAATGTTCCTAAAGTATGTTCTATTCCATTATTTTATTTTCCTTTTCAACTCCTTTAGCTTGAGTTGAAAGGTTTCCATTGAGCTATGGAAAGTTACTCTTACCTCTTTCCAACATGCTCCTAGCTTGGTCAGGAAGTCTAACTTCTCCAACCAAAAGGAATCAAAGCAGAATGGATGATTACATGGATCCATCCTTAGGTCTATTGCAAGGCTTATCAGCTAATGATGCGATCCGAGTTAGGAGATGATTGTGGATTGGAGGTAAATATCCTATTGGAGATTGTCGTATTAAATGAGAAAGTGATCCAATCGCGATGATATCTAGTGTTTCCCTCCTTGTCTTTTATTCCATGTGTAGGAGCCATTCACAGACTCAATATATTCAACTTCCAGGGCTTTGATGGTCTCTTGGAAGGATGTTGAGATTGGGTTGAGCCTTTTGATACCTCCCTTCATCTTGCCTAGGTCCTTGACCATATTGAATTCCCCTATGAGGATCGAGCTAGAATTCCTTAACAGGTCTTTTAGATACCTCAGATTCATTAAAAAACCATTCTTGGCCCCTGACAACATAGGGCAATAACCTCACATGAGTTGAGGTGATCCAGTTATGGAAGATGATAGATATGGGATCCCAGAAGATTCCCATCCCACCTGCACAACCCCTTGCATCCACCACCATGAATTCTTTTGTCAGCCAACTTCTACCAGTAATATTGCTAAGTTTTTCCATCGTTACTTTTCTTTCCTGGAGGTCTGCAATATCCATTTTCTATTTCTAAATCTGTTCTTTTAGTTACCTCAACTTTTCCTTGGAGCTAATGCCTCTTATATTCCAAGATACCAACTTGATTAGGGAGGGGATGGGAGAGAACATTTGTAGTACTCCTTCAAGACAATGGTCTTTCCTAAGTTAACTAAGATCACCCTTGCCTCTTGAATCACTTCACTAGTTGGTCTCCTGCCTTTTCTTCTTATACTCAAGCTGGTTTTCATCCTCTTACCAGGAATTTCCCCTTCTCGTATGATGAGTGCCATATAAGGGAGTGGTTATGTTGATGCTTGTTGTTGGTACCATTCTGTATAGATCTGATGAATTTGGTGTAACTGGTCCTGAGGAATTTTAGTTGATCCATCTTTGGCCCAACTATGCAAGTAAGCAACCATTACCCTTCATTGGAGTTTACTTGTTCCAATTTGACATCATGTTTCATAGCTTCCCGGACATAGGTGAGGACTTGCTAAATTTATTTTCCTACTGGCTACACATCTAGTGGCTTATGTTTGCCAAGCTACCTATTCTTAGGGTTTTTGGACTGATCTCTACTTCCATAGCCACTTGCCACAAAGGTGCTGCAATGGGCATTTATTATTGATTGATATTGTTCACCTCTACAAAGAGGGAAAATATTATTGGAGGGGTAGCTAGAGGCCACTAGAGGGGGTGTAGGCAATGTAGGAGGAGGACCAGGCAAGGCTTAGTGAGGAGTGACTTTTCTGGATTGAGGGAACCACCTTGACACTTGTTGAAATCCATCTAAATATGACATCTGGGAGGAGGTAGTAGCATATTCAGGGAAAACCTAGAACAAGTGTCCATACTCATGGAAAACAGTACATTTGAAGGCAACGTGTTCATAATCTAACGGTTGCAACAAGATCTCATCTTCATATTCAATTTTAACTTACTTCGGAAGGGGTTGGGATATATTCATGTGGACACAGATCATGGCATAAGAGGAGAACTAATGATGCCTGGTGATCTCTGAGACCTGGACAAAGTCCCTGATAGGGTTTCCTATTGACAATATAATATCCATTTCCCAAAAGATTTCTGGCAGAGAGTAGAGACAAAGCCAAATGGGGGTTGCAAGGACCGATTCCTTCTTTGGATTGTAACAGGGTTCCTAGTGTCTTATCAAGAGGACTGCATTTTTCATGAAATAGGGCCCATTCTCCAAGATACATTTTTTTGCTCTAAATCTTTAAAAATCACTGTGAAAAAACCTTTTTGTCGGAGGTACAGGTCAAATGGTCCTTTCAACTGCCATTTTAGTTGCATCCATCTGAAAATGTTATATTCTTTAGGCCAAATGCCTATGAATTTACAAATTATGGCATGATCCTGCATAAATTGTCGAGATTACTCCAGACAGTGGCTAGGTATAACCACTCTGTGTTTTTTTGTAGCTTTGGGTAGACACCTGCCTCATATTCAAGATTTCCATTATGCTCCTAGAGCTAGTGACTGTAGTGGGTTTCTTTGTTGTTGGCCTAAAGTAGACAAGTTTTTGAAAGGATTTTGTGAGCCTGTGAAAACTGATTTGATGGAGGGGGCCAGTCCGCCTCCCCCGAGAGGGCTCAGCATAAGGCTCCCCAGTCAACCAATGGCATCACTACTGAGGTGTATGGGTTTGTTCAAGTAAGAAAGAAGATGTTACACACTGTCAAGGATATGAAACCCTCGTTCCTACAAAGCCCTCGTGAAACCATAATGCCCTATGTCTCATCAACTTCATTAGATGAAAAATTATCTTTAGTAGGAAGAAAATGCAAATATATCATCAACTCAACTCAAAGATATCACTTGTGCATACCACTAAGAGATAAGTATGTGACATTTCATTTGTAGAATATTAGATCATTTCATGTGCAAAGAAAGATTAGGATAGGAGAACACCACAAAATATAATAACGAAAATAGAGCCAACCCCGTAATTTGATCACTAAATCACACTATGTGTTTTGACCCCAAACAAGAATGTAATGGCTCAAAGAATTCACACCATGATCTTTAGTCAATCAACACCATTTCATTTCCTACCAATGACTCAAACACTCTAGTAGTAGTTCACTTAGAATATTCCTTAGAAATAAAAACTTTTATAGTTATTTCTTAGTTAAGTTAATAAACATAAATTAAACTTGAAATAAAACAAGTGCATCATTTTCGAACGTCACATGTAAATTTCGATAATATTACAACATGAAAATATTATAAAAAATTTGTGCATAAATAAAATTGTGGAACAACAATATATGGGAGTAGCCCATGACCTAACACTCCTTGAAAAGTATCATATATCAAATATATGAAATTTCCCATAGAAATTAAGGTTTAGGTCACCAATCGACCCTAACGAAGTCAATAAAACAAGCAAATCAGTAGCTACTGTCATGCCACCGACCTACTACATTTGTGGCATATATAAAAATAGATTATACTAAACATTCACAGCATCAACCCATCCAAACACACCAAGAATAGACCTATGGTACACTCCTCCAACCCATGTCATAGTTTGTGTGGATGAGAAAGCATTAGCATATCCCTTTACACAAAGAGAATCCTTGAAAACATATCTCATGGCTTGTTGCAGTTTACACTCATGTTTCACCTCATCCCAAATGAATTCAAGTGTGTGTGAGTGTGTGTTTGTGTGTTTGTATTGAGTTGTATCATCCCTCCACACTATCACCCAAATTATATATAGACCTTTTCATTTGTTGAATTCTAAGGGTCACACCCCTTTAGCATACCTTGGGTTGACATGCTCCATGTACCCTCAATTCCTAAGACGTCTTACACATGTGTTGTCATTTTGTATCACTTATGCATGACCTGCACCATTTAAGAATAAACTTACCTCCTTACATAATTATTTTTGCATCGATTTATCTTGCCCGAGTGTTGCTCATCTCATGTATGTTGGGAAACTACCCAACCACCACACCAAAAATTAAAATCAACCTAAAATTTTCTCACATCACATTTGGCTTGTTGGTGTTCCTTTGCTTGAACTCATATTGTGGACTTGGTCAATTCGCTCATACTTTGACCAACTTGATTCAACTCAAATCATCTTTTTCACCATTGTGCACCCGAGTTGTCAAGATTGTCATGTCACATGGTGCATTTTTTCACCCATGACCCATCTCATGTGTGTGCCATCCATCGAAAATCCAATTCCATTAAATGTCACAACAAACATCATAAAAGTTGCAATGAATATGTCGCCATGATGTCCATCTCTTTTATGGATGATATTAATGCATGCATGACCCCGAGGGTCTAACATCCTCCCCCACTCAGAATATTTGTCATCCTCCATAATGCTTCAATCCATAAATCTTAGATTCATAAACTAAATTTTCATATGATGAAGTGTCACTCTTCTAGATGTATCTCTACCTCTCATCCATTGAAATGACCCTTGCATACATCCTTGTGTTGGATCCCCATGTGGCTCCCAACTTTTTAGGTGGCTAACATGATCATCACACCAAAATCCACAAGAATTCATGTCAGTCGAACAAATGCAACACCTCGAATCTCAAATCATGAAGAAAATCTTCAATCATTTGCTCTACAAAATATACCCTCAAGGCACCCATGACATGAATCGCCATCTATATAGCAACAGTGATCCAAGATCCTCATGGCTCAATGTGAAGGTGAGGTGTAGTTGTCATCGTGACCAACACATACATCTCCAATCTCCGTATAGAGTACTAGATGTACTCCTCCATACTTCTTTATAAGATAGCTCAACAATGGTGGATTAGAACTGATATTTCATCCCACTTCTTCAACAAGTTGATCCAACTCTAGATCGTAAGGTGAACCTCCTCCTAAGTTCTTTTTGGTTGAACCAATTTCCTCCTTGGCTCATTTCTACCAAGGTACATCTCCATGGTCATGCTCCAAGATCAAAGGTGTTATTATCATGCCTTCCCTACAATCATTGAGCATCAGTATATCCTCCTAGTCATGACTAAATATTGAATCAATGCTCTCAATCCTACATGTCAAGACCATCATAACCTTCACATGTTGTAAAAGAATAAAATCCATCTCATCTATCTATGCATGTGCATTCCTATTTAATAGCTAATATCCTTGTTCAACCATCCAAATTTAGGTCATCCTAGAAGTCAAATAGGTGCCTCCTAACAAAGTCATCACTACAATCAATTCTAGTCCAAATAGAATGATAAAAAATTCCAATGTGGGAATTGACATTACCTTATCTAGAATCAAGACTCCACACATTCTATCTCCTTAACTCAAATTGTGCCTATGGTTGTAATTCATTGATGAACTAGTACAACCAATCTTCATTTATCATCTCTCTCATTTCTGACATAAAGCCTAAAAAATATATGATGTATGTTGAAATCATTCCTATATGCCTCAAAACCATATGGTGATTCCTAGTGATCCATGATTGGTTCCCTAGACCAAACTGTAGATACCAAGCTATCTTCATCTTTGTCCATGTATAAATCCTCTTTGTAATATGAAAAGATGTCAAATCCTTCACACAAGTCCTCCACAACAACTTGGATGCAACTACTAGATACATAGATCCAATAGTAGCCTTAGCTTCATTTGAACAATGATTTGTCTCATCAAAATATTGCTCCACATCCCAAAACAAATTCCCAAGCACTTTGGTACTCTTAGTCCCATAATATGGTTTTGGTTTCTTGACCTTTACTCTCACTAAAGTACCTCACAAAACCTATCCAACCAATTTATTCAATGCTACAAGCATCTCTACTTCCTCTTAGGCTAGGTCTATGAGATAAGTCACCTAAGCCTCTGATTTCCATTAACAATCATCCCAATCACCCTCCCATAATTGCTCCATCATATATGTAACTCCCTCAAGCTCCTTGATGTCTCGAACAAAGCCTTCCTTCATAGTCCCCATATTCCTTCTTATCTCATATATCATTCATATGCCTCTACATAATATCCATTATTTGTGCCATACATTCCTTAGTAGCATCAAATATCTCTCATCTTAGAGTCCCTTTGATCTAATGAACCTATGCCTCTTCATGACGAACCTACCATCGAGCTAAATAATCTTGTACATGTATTTTGGATATAACCCTGCTAAGAAACTTGCAACAAGTATCTCTAAATACCACAATGGTATGCTCTCTAATTAGAAAATTACATTAGTATATAACTAAGCTTTGATATGATCTCTGCTTTGGTGAAAATCACCTTGTTATCATTTAGCTCTAATATCACCTATGATGCCCTTACAGACTTTTCATGGATCAAGTCGCATGGTGATATTTAGTGATGTAGAACAAACATGTTTCCTAATGACGACTCACCCACTCTGGCATTACTTCACCCAAACTATGACTCACAAAGAAACACTCATACACTTATGTCTTAGTTAAGCTACTTAGTGGAAATTATATTTCGACTAGACCAAGTGCATCATTGTATAACATCACATGTAAATCTCCATAACAACATTACAATAAAACCACATAAAAATGTCATGCATAAATAATATTGTGTAACTCCAATATACATGAGTGGCCTATAGCATCACATTTGAGTTTCGAGTCACCACCCAACCCTACCCAAGCCAACACAACAAGATAATAAGTAGCTATGGGTTGTGCCATCCTCCTACTACACTTGTCGCATATATAAAAATGGGTCATACCACTTGGTTGCAACATTGAGTCATCTTGAAACACCAATAAAAAACATAGGGTAGACCCACAAACATGTGTCATAGTTTAGGGAGATAAGTGAACCTTTCTGGATTGCGTTACCCAAGAAAAACTTTCAAAACCTATCTCACGACTTGCTATGGTTCACACACCTCTTACCCCTCGTCCCAAGTGAATTCAAGTGTGTTGTGTTGCATTGTATCTTCTTTCCACACTCTTTCTTGAGTTATATATAGGTTTTGGTTAGTAAATGCCAAGGGTCACACCCTTCATCATACCTCGGGCTCATATAATCAATGGACCATATTTCACAACTCATCTCACGAATGTGTCATATCCTCTTCTTGCTCATGCATCACCTCACCTACTCATGCACCATCGTCTTGTTTAAGAATCAACTTGTCTCCTTGCCTAATTTCTAATGTGTCAAATCATCTCACCTAACCATCGTCTATTCTTGTGCATATGGGACTCATGCCCAATTGTTGTGTCCAAAACCAAGTTGAATCCAAACTTAGTCCACATCACACTTGCATTCGTACTGCAACATTAGCGAAACTTGTCTCATGGGCTTAGTTGGTCCACTCATGTGATGACCAACTCACCGCAACTCAACTTATCTTTCCCACCATATGCATGCTCTTCATGTGCCTACTATGCACTTGAGTCATTGAGCACATCACCCAATAGTCCACCAAGCATCACACAAATGTCACAAATGCTATGATGGAAATGTCGACCCAATATCCATCTCTGTTATGGATGACATGTGTGAATAGAACACCTTGAGATTCTAATATGTTAACATCCTTTCTCTAACTACATTGAGAGGAATTAAACATAAAAATAAATAAATATATACATTAAACTTTTATGAGGTATGTTGCATATGAGGAAGATCCATAATTACTTCCATACTTAACATGGAATTAACACACACCTAAATATATAAAAAAAAAATTCAATATAAATTATAAATAAATATTTTGCAATATAAATCATGAATTTGTAATGATATAGTGTAAAATTATTAGATTCTAGTTATACTTTAATTTAAATAAATTACATCTATTTAAATAATTATTGAATGAAAATATATGAATATTAGTAATTTAAAGGTAAGAGTGAATTAGATTTTATATTTATATCAAATGACATGAGATAAATTGCCAATAAAAATATTGATGAGCTTGGATCCATTTTAGGTATGAATCTATCAAAGGTTGAGAGAGATGCACACATCTTTGAGAGGGAAAATATATTTGATCCCTCTAGACTTGGTAGATCGGGAGTTAAGATGGATCTAGATTGGTATAATATATATGTAGTTGACATTGAAATATATATTTATAATTCACTTTCTCCACATTAAAATGTTAAAACACACCCCTCATATTATTTTTTGTGCATGCATACATTTAGTTATTTTTATTATTAACATTCTCTACAATATTATATATCAAATTCATATTAAAAATTTAAATCATTACACATATCCTTTATAGATTGAATTAGAAAGCAACTATTAATGGAATAAAAATGCTATGAGTCTTCCTCTCTCTATATATGTTTCATGTTAAAAATTTTGACTCAACCTACCTATTGAAATATTCTATTTATAACCTAAGTTAAACTTTTACCTTATTACTTGATATTTTAAAATGTTGTATATCAACTCCATATTACAAATAAAGTAAATTACACATCTCCCTAACTATGAAAACTGAAAATATAACAACTTTTTAATTTGAATTCCTTTATTTTTCCTTATATAAAGTAGATATAAAATTTTGTTATTTAATATGGATGTCTAAATATTTTATAGTAAAATAGTTTTTGGTTATTAATATATTTTTGCTTTAAATATCACATGTAAAGTGAACATAGAACGAATAGCACATCATGTACCATCAATAATACTATTTCTTGTCATCTCCATATTAAGTGACGAAATTACATTTATTGTTCATACTAAAAGCTAAATTATTTTTTTTACTTTCACTTATATATTTATATATAAAGTTATATAAAATTAAGGTGCAAAATTGAAATATTGTAATTATACTTAACATTAATTTTTTTTATTATAGCTATTTTTATTTGTTAGTTTAAATTATTATTTTATTATTTTTAAATACAATATTACATGATAACATATAATGTTACATTGTAGAGCACCTCACAAAAACATACTATTGAAACACATATATATTTTACAAGTTCAAAGAGAGAGAAGTATACTATGTATATTATTATTATTAAGATTGGTCTTATCCTTTAACCTACTAAAACCAATGGGAAAAAACCGAATCGAATACCACCAGTACGAAAAAATATTGTAAATCTCGTGGCAAAGGTCGGCCTTATGTTTGAAATTTTTAAGAACTGTGCATCCAATATTAGGATTGTTTATATCCCATTTTTAGTTTTCTTTCTTCCAAGGGTAGGTGCGTGTGGTTTAGTTATCTTTATCTTCGTTTTTATTTAAAATCTTTTTAACCTTTTCGGAATATTTGAAGAATTTGCAGCTATATTATAAATTTTTAATTTATAAATAGATTTAGTTTTTCAGATAATTTTGGTTCTCGAATTCTAGGGATGACAAGGCTAAAATATATAATTTTAAGAAATCTCTGTTAATTTTTTAATAAATTAACCCAGGAAAAATTAAAATAAAAACATCTGGACTGCATTGTGATTGTGAATCGTGCATTGAGGTGCTTTGCTTTTAAAAAAGGCATTTCATTGCCGGGTTCCAAACAATTGATATCAAATTTAGTGACCATATGAGTTACATAGTATAAAGGCAGCTCATAAGGAACATCATGTCAAAACGATATAAAATTTGGACACAGAAATTATCATTAAACTTTCCTAACCACCCAAACTACATTCACTGTGATTATATAAATTATCATTAAACCGCATTATTATCATTAATATGAATGGTAAACAAAACTGCAATTAAATTCACAGGGTGAAATAACTCAATAAATTAAAATAGTAATAACAATCAGATGGAGGTGCCATTCTGCCTAATAAAAAGACTCAATTCACTATTCGAGTCCTCTTACCCCACAATGGCGAAGAAGATCCATTTTTTAAATTGTAACCTAGTACCATTTCGTGAGTTCACAAAATCTAGTTGCATGTGAAGGGAAGAAAAAATTAAATATTAGATTGTTATGGCATAAGCTTTTAGACTGGCTCGTCCCGATGTGGGTCAAAAAAGGAAGATTGTCCGAGAACGGTGAGAAAAGGGTTTACGTACGTTAGGGTCGAGTCGCGTCACGTCACCAACCAGTTGCCCGTTTTAACTTTTGCGATGACGGCGGTTTTGAGATCCAGGCAAAACTGCGATGGATGACAGGCGGTTTCGTCATGCTATAATCACATTAGTTCAGTCGCTTAAGTCATCAGTGCATCCCATTAATTATTTACATAAATATGATATGAAATTTATGGTAATCGGTAATTAGAATATGATATTGTTGTAATTATTATTTTTTATTTATTATAATAGTTTAAAGATATTTATTTAACTAAAATATTTTAAAATTTATTTGGTGTTTGGAAAAGAGTCCCACCCGTGTTCTCCCGTTTCAACATTTCTTTGACCATTTATTTATTGTTTTTTAAAATAACCTATGGAAAAATTACTTCAATATACTTTATCTTTTTGGTTTCTCAGAACTGTTCAAAATATTCCTTGACTTACGCTCCTCGGTTAAACATGTGATGAGTTCATCGCAAATCTGACTTTGCATAACCTTAAGCACCATTATTCAACCTAACACGTGATACTTGCAGTCCATTCTAATCATGCAACTGAATAAATTTGGAAAAATAGAAGATTTGTGGAAGAATTAGTTGGCCAGTCCCAGCTTTATCACTTTAACCAACCCAATAGGTGCTCCAAGCACGTCAGGTTTGAATGCACGAAATAATATTTATAAGAAAACCACTGTGGTTATGTGAAAACAGCCGAAAGCACTATATCGTGCGTTCATATGATCTCGGCATGAACCAAACTGTTGATCGTTCAGATGTGTTTATGCCCTAATAAGATTGGCAATAGCATCGATGGAAATTAGTTGATCGAGGTTTTCTCGGCAGGATTGGCTGATGCTCTTTAAAGGTATATATAATTAACATTTTCATGTCATATGTTAACTGTCTTCAACTTTAGTCACACTAGGCCATGCTCTCTGTGCAATGTGAGATCCCTGGTTTCTTCATTCTGTAATTTGAGGTTTTCTGGATTGTGTCATGAACTTTCTGAAAGGTTTTCATTATTCTAGCTATTGTTTCGGGGGCGGATGGTTCCAACATAAGGAGTTTATAAATTTGAAGAGCTTCTAAACATGCCATCAGAGAGAGGAAAAAAACTCGTGGATCTCGCTATATCGATATCTATCCCACCCTACTTCAAGTGCCCTATATCGTTGGATCTAATGACGGACCCGGTGAGCGTATGCACAGGAATTACCTACTAGAGAGTTTATATTGAAAGGTGGTTGGCCGAAGGAAGCAATGTATGTCCAGCGAGTAAGCAGATTCTTCACAGCAACGAGCTCATCCCCAATCACACCCTTCGCAGGCTGATACAGGAATGGTGCATTGTTAACAGTTATAACAGGTTCATCAGAATACTGACACCTAACCCCGTTGCAGAGGCGAGGAGGGTGCGGCAAATCATTCAGGATATTCAAGATGCAACAATAGATAAAGTTGAAGCTTTGAAGAACTTGAGAATCTTAGCCGATACCTCTCTTAATTCTCAACTGGGCGTGGATCGTGAGGCTATAGAAGAAGCAATCGGTGCAATTTCAATGTTTTCTGGACTCAATGATATGTCTACTAAAAGAGCCCTCATGAGGCCTTCCGTATTGAAAACCCTGGAATGGGTATTGGAAAAGTACAGTCTGGAGGCCTGAATGAATGTAGCATCTATTGTGGAAAAATTGGCAAGCGATAGAAATTCTGCCAGAGTAATTGGATCGAGAGAAGGAATCACAGATGGATTGCTGAAGCTTTTTCGAGAGAATATATATCCTTCAGCCATCAAGGCGAGCCTGAAGGCACTATTTCCTCTGTGTACTGTCCCTAAAAATACAGCCAAGCTAGCCAATGCAGGCGCCGTTTCCCGTTTGATTGAGGTTCTTCCGGGTGCAGAGAGAAGTGTGACAGAGTTATCGTTGGCTATTTTGGAGGCACTTTCCACCACTTCGGAAGGCCGGTCTGCCATAGTTAGTCATGCCCTAGCACTACCTACTATCATTAGGAATTTGTTGGTGGTGTCTGATACTGCAACTAATTATGTAGTTGGGATTCTATTGGCTGTCTGCCTCCATTCTGTAGAAGGGAAGCTGCAGAGAGATGTTGTCCAGATGGGTGCCTTTGATAGACTGCTTTTGCTTCTGCAGATGGATTGTTCGCCGACGACAAAGCAGAGAACTAACAAGCTACTGAGGATCCTTTTCCCCGTGCACCAGAATAGTCTCGCGCTATAATTGATCTTACAAAACACTTCATTTTTACAATAATCTTACATTATTCGATTTAGTACAACATTTTAGCTTACACAGGTCACTCTAAATCTGCTTGTACATTGGGTTCAAGGTTTATTGACATCAATAATAATATAATTACAATAAAGGGACCTCTGTGATTTATGAACTACCCTTTGACTTTGGTATTGCATATCCAATAACATTATATATTAATGTATTCAGATTTCATAGTTTTTCACACGATCTTGGGCATCCAGACCATATATTTAGCGACCACGTGCACTTTAGTATTAAGGTATCCTCATGCGACAATGCTATTATCTATTTATAACTATTTGAGTGGCTAATTTTATCAGGTAGGAAATTGGGCAATTTGGCACACAACCAAGGTGTTTTATACCATCAGAAGTCAGGGAGACGCGTTAGTTTTCCTGAGTTAATATAAAATATTTTTTAAATATTTCAATGCTAATTATGAAGAAAATATTCCAATATTATATTTTCGAGTTAGTAAATTTAATATAATGGAACAAAGTGTTAGAAGGAAGATTTATATAAGATAAAAAATTATTAGTAACGTAGAGTTTTAAGACATAAGAACCATAAGTTAACATAAATAAAATAAA
>APFE030806456.1:0-130320 GCA_000404065.3 Pinus taeda | reverse complement strand
TGCTACAATCGCCATGGAGAACACATCAATCCAGGCCGCCATGGAGAACACATCAATCCAGGCCTCACAAGAGAACACATCAATCCTGCTACAATTGCCATGGAGAACACATCAATCCAGGCCTCACAGGAGAACACATCATCCTGCTATACAGGAGAGCAAATCATCCTGTTCCACAAGACAGCGAATCATCTTGTCCCCCAAGACAACGAAGCATCTTGTTCGAGTGCACACCACCACGGGAAGGTGAGTCACCCTGTGGTTGTATGTTGCTCGAGTAAGAACTGCAAGTCCTCAGAGCTCCTAGAGTTCAATGTATGCAACATGCAGGACCCTTGTACAAGGGTTTCTTGATGACTCCAAGTCGTTTGGGAAAATCACTGATTAGATCTTTCCTCGGGGCTTTGACAAGGTGTATCGACCTGTACATCATCTTAGTGCGATGGAGCCTCCTTGCTCATCGACTTACCATATCCCAGATGATGTCTATCTGCTGGAGCAATTGACGAATATGGGATTCCTCAGTAATCGAATCCCACCTCTGGTTGTTATAGAGAATCACAGTGGTATATGTTCAAACAGCTCATTGAAGAGCTTTCCCAACTAGGCAACTTCATACGAGATCATACTCGTAGATATGTATCTCGTCTCGGCGATGCTTATGGAAACAACTTCTGCTTCCTGCTCATCCATCCAAAGAGAAATAACACTAAAAGTTCTCCAGTGATCCGCCACACTACTTGCCTAATCAGCGTTCGAATAATCATGCAGTTTCATATTTTCGGCAGTGTATCTCAATCCATGAGAGATTGTGTCCTAAAGACATCTCAGAAGATTCTTGGCACCAATCTAGTGAAGCTCAACCAAATATGAGCTCATAATGCTAACTACGAAACATATGTTCGGACGGAGGTTCACCAAGAACATCAACGGGAATGAGTTTTTTTTTGAAACTCAGAGGCATTTCCCAAATCTGGTCCGACATCACTACCATATAACTTCTGAAAGTTAAGATCCTCGAGGTAGTCATAAGCTTGCAGTCCATCATACCAAATATTTTCAGAATCTTCACCACATATTTTACTTGAGATAGGAAAATTTCCCTTGGCTTTTGCCACACTTCAAGTCCTTGGTTCTTCATTTCGAATTCAGAAGCCAACTCCCTATTACATTTGTGAATGAGAGGGTATGCACCTGTTAGAAAGAGGTCAACCACGTACAACACCAGTCTGAGAGGTTTGTCATCTTCAACCTTAAAGTAAAGGTTAGGATCGGCTTCACTCCTAGTGAATCCCAACTTCATCAAGTAGCTATCGATCCTTTCATACCATGCTTGGGGTGCTTGCTTCAGCCCACAGAGAGCCTTCTTCAACCCGCATACATGAGATTTTCAATCATAAATCTCAAATCCTTTAGGTTGCTCCACATAGACCTCTTCTTTGATCGAATCGTGCAAAAAACGGTCTATCCATCTGATGTAGGTTCCATCCTTGTGAAGCCACAAGGGCTATGATCAAGCGGATGGTCGTATATCTGGCACAGGTGCAAATATCATAGTCTATACCTTTCTCTTGGGAGAAACCACGAGCGACAAAACGAACCTTATACTTTTCCGTACTTCCATCTGCTGCATGCTTTATCTTGTAAAGCCATTTGGAAGTAACAACTGTCTTGTCCTGGGGTCTGGGAACTACTTCCCAGACATCATTCTTCATAATAAATCATATTCTTCGGTCATAGCATCGTTCCCTGATACCTGTTAGGTTTCTTACTTTCACGAAAGGTTCCTTGGGGTGCAACATGTCCTTCAACATCATTAAGTATCCCCCTAAGCCATGAAGATCTCTTCCTAGAAGAGGAAGGCTCATGTGGATGAGGATCAATCGGATCCATGGGTTCTTCTACATCAGGCATTGATTCATCATGCTTTTCTTTCGGTTCCTTGGTGTCGACTTCTTGAGAGCTCCTCCAAGTCGGAAGATTGTCCACCTTGTTGAGAGCCATATCTTTGTCAAAAGTGACATCATGACTAATCACGACTTCCCTTTGACCAGCAGTGAACATTTCTTCAGGAGTCTTGGAACCCAATGCTTGATGAGGGCATCAATTTTGTACATATATGGCGGTGTTTGTAGTTTCAGCCCATATAAACTTCGGAAGTCTTTGATCATGTAGCATGGCCCGGACAGCTTCCACAATCGTACGGTTCTTCCTTCCCACTACACCATTCTGCTCAGGAGTATGTGGTGTAGTAGTCTCCCTCTTAATTCTAGCCTCAGATATGCTTGAGTGAACAAATTGTAATATATCGAAGGTCTTGCTTTGGCTTGAGGGGAATGTTCGCCTTTTGAGCTTTCCTTCGGCACATCCTAGACATACACCTTCTTTCTCTACTCGGAATTCGGGCATCCTTGTCACCATTTGTCTTACATCGAGTATAGCTTTATAATGAAGGGGGGCAAACCTCCGATGCCAAAGTTCAGACTGAAGAGATGTGTCATAAGACATGATACCTAGTGAACTTCCATTGACTTGATATAATGAATCAACATGAAACCCAAGAGTAAAGGCATCTTTAACATTATTTTTCGATACACGTACCTTGCCATTGCTGAAGGTTACCTTGTAGCCTTTGTCTTCCATTGCTGAGATGGACACTAGGTTCTTTTTGAGGTCAGGTGCATTTAATACATCCTAGAATTTCTAGCCTTCTTGAATGGTTGTCCTCTTCCTCGATTCCTAGCTCTCCTTTTACCTTTGCTATTGAATTTGTCATTCCTTTGATTGCCATCAGAGGGATTTTGATCATCGTCCCGGTGTGAGTCTTTTCTATCAGGGCACTCTCTTGCATAGTGACCTGCTTTATCGCAGATGTAACATAGTCATTTTATTGCACCCTTAGGTCCAGCCTTTGCTTTTGATTTAGTCTCGAAAATATTTCTTTTCTTAGCATAAGAAGAAAAGGTAGCAGGAGGACCTTTAGGCATGGGCCTTTCTTGCTCTTCTTTTC
Source organism: Pinus taeda (assembly GCA_000404065.3). Classification (NCBI taxonomy): domain Eukaryota; kingdom Viridiplantae; phylum Streptophyta; class Pinopsida; order Pinales; family Pinaceae; genus Pinus; species Pinus taeda. The sequence continues at coordinate 127,310 of APFE030806456.1, read as the reverse complement.
TTGTTTCTTCTTGAATGCATCTACCCATCAATTCCTCGAAACCAGGAATTACATTATTGTTCAGAAGAGTAGTCTTGAACACATACCATTTGGATGGTAATCCTCCAAGTGTCATGAGTGCCATTTCCCTGTCAGTAATAGCCTCCCCAATAGATAGGAGATCGTTCTTGATCTCGGTTATTCTTAAGAAGTATGCTTGCATACTCTCATCTTTACCTTTCTTGATTTCCCTCAGCTTATTTTTAAGAAACAAAACTTGATTTGCATCATTAACTTTAAATAAACTCACCAGTCTATCGTAGATTTCCTTGGAGGTGTTTAGGTCAGAGATGTAGACCACCAAGTGCTTGTCGATAGAGTCTCGGATGATCTTCTATTTTGACTTCTCTGGTTTTCCATTTGTTCCATGCAGTAGCAGATGCATTTGATGGAGGCTCAACAATATTGCCTTTTACATGGTCCAACACTCCTTGATCTTCTAGGGTTAGATCGATAGACATCTTCCATCCATGATAGTCGACTTTCTCACGAAGCTTGCCTTCGGCAGAGTGTTGAGGACCCCATAGTTCTTTTAGTATAGCCTCGCCAATCTTCTCTTCAGCGATTGGTCTTGCTCTTGCTCGGGCTTAGTCTTCACCTTAGCTCTGATACCATGTTAAGATATGGTATGTTCTATGCTTATAACAGTTTACTTCTTTTTCTTATTATATTCCACAGATTAGTAATCACATGTACATAAAGTAAAGTGCAGATAGAACATTAAACGATCGACAGAAGACAAGCCAAGACAAGAGACACAAGATGTGGCGACTAGCTAGGGACAAACCCCACAATGTGTGGGGAAACCCTTTGATCAAATCTTCTTTTATCTTCAATAATTTAGCATAGAGAAATAATACAATAAATATGATTTATATCAGTAGTAGCAAACCCTAGATCAGTAACATCAGTGTGAGTGGCTTCATCATCAAACTAGGGTAGACGATATCTCACAAACTGACCGTCGGATCGGCATGATTCCACCACCAGAAGTTGCGGCTTCTAGAGGAGGTTCAGATGAACCTACATTGCAGTTCGGATGAGGAGATCTTCTAGTCCACGCAGGTCAAACTTTACTTTTGCAGTTGCAGCTTCAATTTCAACAACTTCCTTCAAACTAGGGCAGTCGATATCTTGCAAACTGTCCATCGGATTGACTTGATTCCACCACCAAAAGTTGTGGCTTTCAGAGGAGGTTCAGATGAACTTACAGTGCAGTTCAGATGAGGAGATCTTCTAGTCCACGCAGGTCAAACTTTATTTCTGCAGTTGCAGCTTCAGTCTCAACAGCTTTCTTCAAACTAGGGCAGTCGATATCTTGCAAACCATCCATTGGATTGACTTGATTCCACCACGAAAAGTTGCGGTTTTTAGAGGAGATCCAGATGGACCTACAACGCAATTCTAAGGAGGAGATTTGATGGTCAACGCTAGTCAAACTTTGGATCTGCAGTTGCAACGTCAGGTTCAACAGCGTTTAGCTTCACATGTGTGAGAGAGAGACCCTTTTATGCGCAGTAGAGAAGAGACTCTTTTCTGCGCAGTAGAGAGAGAGAGACGTGATGAGATGAGTGACTCCAAATGAGGAAAAGTCCTCCTATATTTATACACAACGTTGGTGTTTGAATAGATGCGACTGTTGGGCTTCTGAGCCTACATGAGTTGTAGGTCGGCTTGATAGGAATTCCATAATCAAAATAAATTTATATCTCTATGAATACTTATTGGAATTGGATGATCTTTATATCAATTCTACACCTCTCGACGAGAGGAATCTAATAAAAATATTATCAACCATGAATAAGATGACCCACATGAAGTTTTGCCCTGGTTGCCAATTTTAACAACTGGGCTTTTAATTCCTTTTGTTTCCTTGGAAAATTTGAAGGTTTGCTATTTACTGAGTAAATTAAATAGTTTTGCTATTTTAGCAGAATAACTAAAATTGGAGGTTGATGACTGATACTCCAAAGAAAACCCGAGAAGAAGTTCCACCTGAACTTGAAGAAGTAGTTTCTAGTTTTAAACGATTATCCTTTAACACCTGCAACCAGCCCACCATTAGTGGTATCAGAGTAGCCTATTGACACTGAGCAGGATCTCAAAGATTAGAAAATGAAATCCAACATGTCTTTCAGAGTTGGAGAAAGACGTGGCGGTGGTCAAAGAAGAGGAAGACTAGTTGCAAATGCTGAAGTGTTAGAAGCAATGCAACAGATGCACGCTAGATTAGAAGCAGTGGAAATGGGAAATCAAAGAGATGCAGGTACTGGAGATGCCAATGAGCTTGAAGTTGAAGCTGTAGAAGAAGAGGAACCTGCAGAAGTTACTCCTGAAATGTGATTCTTTAAATCAGTGTTGGGATCCACATCTAAACCTAGACTTGAGGTTTCAATTTATACAGGAGGTTTAAACCCTGAGGAGTCGACAGACTGGATTAATGACATGGATAAATTCTTTGATTATGAAGAAATGGAAGAAGGAAAGAGAGTGAAATTTGCTGTCACAAAATTGAAAGGACATACTACACTTTGGTGGGATGGAGTGCAGGCAGAAAGAAGGAGACTTGGTAAGCAAACGATTAAAAATGTGGAACAGGATGGTGGCAGAGTTGAGAGTTAAGTTTTTGCCAAGTGATTATCAATTTTCATTATTTAGACAGATGCAGAATCTTAGACAGAGGTCTTTGACAGTGAAAGAATACACAAAGGAATTTTACAAAGTGAGCATAAGAGCTGGACAAATTCAAGATACAGACGAGAAGGTTGCAAGATATATAAATGGTCTCAGAATGGAGATCCAAGATGAGATAAGTGTGCTGTTTCTTAAAACAGTAGAAGAGGCTTATCAGATGGTATGAAGGCTGAAGAAAAACTCATGAAGAAGTAATTTGCCAGAAGTAGAAGTACTTTCCGAGTAAGAGGAAGTCATTGTGGTAGAGGAAGAGTTACAACACCTAGAGATGGAGCTAGTAGCAGCTCGAATCAACATACACCCACACAAGGTGATGCAAGTGGCAGAAGGAGTTTTTCCAGAGGAAGAGGAAGCAGAGGCAGAGGAAGAGAAATCAAATGTTATAGATGTAACAAGATGGGACACAGAGCCTATGAGTGTCCAGAAAACACAGGGACAAATCAGAGAAATGTAATCGTTGCTCAGACTAAAGAGGAAGCAACAAAGGTGCCAGAAGAAGAAAGTGTACTAGAGAAAGGGGAATCTTTGGTAGTTAACAAAGTTTTGTTAAAGCCAACAAAGGAAGTTGTTGAACCAGTGCAGAGAAAGACTTTGTTGAGGACTGTGTGCAAGGTTCAAGGAAAATGCTGTCAAATGGTAATTGATAGTGGCAACACCGATAATTTGGCCTCTACAGAAGTGGTGGAAAAGTTGAAATTAAAGACAAAGAAACATCCAACACCTTACAAGGTGTCATGGCTTCAAAAAGGACATCAATTGTTAGTGAATGAACAGTGTGAAGTGGAGTTGCAGTTGGGCAGATACAAAGACAAAATTCTGTGTGATGTGATGCCTATGGATGTGTGTGACATATTGCTGGGAAGACCTTGGCAGTATGACAGAGGAGCTATGCATGATGTGAAAAAGAACACATACAAATTTGGTAAAGATGGTATTAATCATACATTGTTGCCTATGGAAGAAGATGATGCATCAAGAAAATCTGATCTAAAGACTCTATTGCTGAGTGGAAAATAATACTTGTAGCAGATTGAAGAGAATGAGGTAAATTTTGCATTGATTTGCAAACCCAAGGTAATAACTACTTCTATTAAAATTTCTGATTTGCCAATTGAAATTCAAGAGATGTTGGAAAATTATTGTGATATCATTGTAGATGATTTTCCTAATGAGTTACCACCCATTAGAAAAATCAGTCATCATATAGATTTGATTCCAGGGGCGAATTTGCCAAATAAAGTAGCTTACAGGATGACTCCCACAGAAAATGAAAAAATCAGAAAACAGGTTCAGGAATTGTTAGATAAAGGACTGATTAGAGAGAGTTTGAGTGCTTGTGCAGTGCCAACAGTGTTGAGTCCAAAGAAAGATGGAGGTTGGAGAATGTGCACTGATTCAAGAGCAATCAACAAAATAACAATCAGGTACAGATTTCCTTTACCTAGAATTGAAGATCTGGTGGATTGTTTAAGTGGAGCAAGATATTTTACAAATATGGATTGAAGAAGTGGGGATCATCAAATAAGGATTAGAGAATGAGATGAATGGAAAACTGCTTTTAAAACAAATGAAGCATTGTATGAATGGATGGTAATGCCTTTTGGGTTATCAAATGCTCCTAGTACATTTATGAAGCTTATGAATGAAGTGCTGAAAGAATTTATTGGTAAATTTGTAGTAGTATATCTGGATGATATATTAGTTTACAGTAGATCTAAAGAGGAACATATGAGACATCTGAATTGTCTTACAGAAGCTGTAGCAAGAAAAGTTACTGCTAAATTTAAAGAAATGTTCATTCATGAAGGAAGAGTTGGTATATTTGGGCTTTGTTGTTTCTGCTGATGGATTAAAGATGGATCCAGAGAAGACAAGGGCAATCATAGAGTGGCTTTCACCGAAAAGTGTTTTTGAGGTAAGAAGTTTTCATGATCTTGCTAGTTTTTATAGAAAATTCATAAGGAATTTTAGTAAGATCAATGCTTCTATTATTGACACTAGAAAGAAGGATAAACAACCATTTAAATGGACCGTTGATGCAGAAAAGAACTTCCAGCTGTTAGAAAGAGAGATCATTGAAAAGCCTGTTTTAATTTTGCCTGATTTTAATAAACCTTTTCAAGTGAAATGTGATGCTAGTGGAGAAGCTATTGACATTGTTTTAAGTCAGGAGGACAAACCTGTAGCTTGTTTTAGTGAAAAACTGAATGAATTGAAGAAGAAATATTCTTCTTATGATAAGCAATTTTATGCAATTGTGCAGTGATTGAAAAAGTGAAGACATTACTTGATGTCTAAGGAGTTTATACGTTATTCAGACAATCATGCATTGCAGTACATTATGCAACAACGAAAGCTTAGTCAGAAACATGCAAAATGGGTAGAATATCTTCAAAGTTTTAATTTTGTATTGAAGCATATAAATGGCCAATCAAACAAAGTAGTAGATGCCTTAAGCAAAAAAAGTATCTGAGTTTAGGAAAGTCAAATTCAAGCGTTGTGTTTTGATTTTCTTAAAGAATTATATGAGAAAGATTTAGATTTTAAAGAAGCATTTGAAGCTTGTAAAAATCCTGTTTTGTTGGACAGAAATAAGTGGGGATCTTTTCTTGCAAGAAGGATTGTTGTTTAAAAGAAATCAGCTGTGCATACCAAATTGCTCTATGAGGGAAAATTTAATCAAGGAGAAACATAGTGGTGGACTTGGAGGACATTTTGGTGCAGAGAAGACTTATGAGCAGTTGAATCGGTTTTATTTCTAGTCAAAGATGAGATCTGAAGTGGAGAAGTATGTAAAAAATTGTGAAGTCTGTCAATATGCAAACGGAAGGAGCCAAAACACAGGTTTGTATGTTCCATTACCTATTCCAGATAGACCTTGGGATATGGTAAGTATGGATTTTGTTTTGGGTTTACCAAAAACTCAAAGAGGAAATGACTCAATTTATGTTGTGGTTGGCAGATTTTCTAAAATGGCACATTTTATTCCATGTTATAAAACCAGTGATGCTACTCACGTTGCTAATATGTTTTTTAAGGAGATTGTAAGGTTGCATGGGTTACGTAAGAGCATTGTTTTAGACAGACATCAGATTTGTTGGTCATTTATGGAGGGCCTTGTGGAAGAAACTTGGTACTAAACTGAGTTTCAGTTCAACTTATCATCCTCAAATTGATGGACAAACTGAGGTTGTAAACAAAAGCTTGGGTAATCTTTTGAGGAGTCTTGCAGGTGAACATCAAAAAAAGTCGGATCAAATTTTGGCACAGGCTGAATATGCTTATAATGATTCTCCTAACAGGAGTACAGGGAAGAGTCCATTCCATATAGTTTATGGAATGCACCCAATAGGAGTGTCTGAATTAAGAGACTTGGGAAAAGCTGAAATGAGAAGTGCTAAAGGAGAAGATTTTGCTTTAGAGATTCAAGCAATACATGAACAGGTAAAACAACAGTTACAGGATAGTAACATAAAGTACAAGAGCATAGCAGATTTGAAGAAGAGAAGTTAATTTTGAGGTTGGAGATTTGGTTTTAGCACACCTAAGGAAGGAAAAATTTCCAAAAAGGGAGTATAACATGTTAAAATTTAAGAAAATTGGACCATGCAGAGTCTTGATGCAGAATTTTCTGCAAATGCATATGAAATTGAATTACCCCTTGACATTGGAATATCTTCAATTTTCAATGTTGCTGATTTGTATAGGTATGAAAATAGAAATGCAGATGATACAACTAAAGATAAAGAAGAACAAGAGGTTGATTGGGTAAAACAATTACCTACAACAAAGGCATTGCAGCCAGAAAAGATTTTATATAAGAGATTGTTTAAAAAGACAAGAGGACAGGTGTATTTTCAGTATTTGATCAAGTGGAAGGATCAACCAATTGCTGATGTTACCTGGATGATAGATGCCATGCTACAGAAGTTGGGCAGTTCTGTAGAAGAGCTCATGAATAGGAGCCCATGAAGAATTTTGTCCTCAGGAGTCCGATGCAGGAGCATGAGGCTTGAAGACAAAAGACTTCGAATTTTATTTCAACAATAAAAAAAAAGTTTAGAAGCATAGTGGGATCCTTTAGCTGTCACTTTACAAAGCTTTCTAGATAGGATTTGAGCTAGAATTTAGGGATTTGAATTATCTTGTAATTAATTCAAGTATTTAGGCTTAGTTGAGATTCTTGAGGAGAATATCATGCAGATTAGATATTATCTAGGATTAGGCATATTCGAACCATTGATTTAGGATATGATTGTTGTATGAGCAGGTATTTATGTAAGTTTTGAATTAGTATAATGGGATTTTGGCCGAGGAGGATTGGAAAGTAAAATTTGAAATCTCTCTGTATCTCTGTGAATATTGTGCATGAATGGTCAAATCCCGGAGGTCTCTTAAATTTCCTTCGAAATATTTCTGAGTTCTGTTGATTTCTAGTTTGAACCCTTTAGAATTAGATTTTGTATAATTTTGTGTGGTTGCATCTAAATCTTCACTCATTGTGCATTGAAATAGCATGGATATGTTTCAAGGTCACAGAAAATAATTTATAGACAGACTAAACATGGCGGAAGTGCTAAGTCTTGGCAGAACGAGGAAACCCTGACAAATTCATGAGAAACCCAGGAGAAGATCTGAATCGCCTGATCGACAGATCCAATGGATCTAATGGTCATCGCGTGCTAACAAGTGCGGACGTTAATCAGAATAGAAGAGCAGTCTTCATAGGTGTAAGCAGTATCTTGCACGGTCTCAAAGTGGTAAGTGTTATTTTGCAAATTCACGCGATTAACTTGAGGGGTTGACACGTAGCACGGGAAAACCACTTTTCTCACGTGCTCTCGACTTGTTATGCATTGTGCAAGATTTCACGAGAGATTATGCGATAGCCGTTGGATCAAGTGGGATTGATTCACGGTGGAGATCGACCAAGCTAGTTGGCGAGCGAGTGACGTGATAGCCGTTCGATTAGACGGGTCAGATTTGACAGTGATCGCATTGGAAGATGCACGTGAATTAATTTAAATTTCGGACACGATAAGGTTATGAACTGGGGTTTTAATTCATTTTGGTTCCATGGAAAATTTGAAGGTTTGCTATATACCGGGTAAATTAAATAGTTCTACTATTTTAGCAGAATAACTAAAATTTGAGGTTGATGACTGATACTCCAAAGAAAACCCGAGAAGAAGTTCCACCTGAACTTGAAGAAGTAGTTTCTAGTTTGAACGATTATCCTTAACACCTGCAACCAACCCACCACAAAGCCAACACTTCTTGGGATTGCCTCCAAGGACCAATTTATTGGACCTTGGCTTTACGGGATTTCATCTCATCTTCTCCTCCATTCATTTTAGCTAGCAACGCCAACATTTTTTGGTGTCGTTGCCCGGGATAGAGTTTTTCTGTCCTTGGTTTCCTCGACATTTTTCTAATGATCTAATCTTTCATCATCTCTTATCCCATCAACACAACATTTCTTGGTGTCATTTGATCTTTTCATCACCTTGTCTTTCGTCATCTCATTAATCGTTTCATTTGCTCTTTTAGCACCTGGACATTTCGGTTCATTTCTTGTTTGGCTGTCGACTACACTTATTCGTCCATTATTTCTTAGACAAGAAGCCCTCCCTTATATCTAGCTGTTTTTGCCTTTTGGATCCTAGAGCTAGATTCATGTTCAAGTGGCGACTCCACTTCTTTCATTTCTTACAAGAATTTCTACTAGAAGTTCGCTTCTTGTAGATCTCTTGATTTTCTTGTGCAGGGGTCTCTCTAGCATCCATTTGGTCTCTCCTTATCGCTTTAAGAAAATCATGGATGAATTGTTTACCCCGTGTCATTTTACTAATTTTCTCCATGATATGCCGGAAGAGGCCATTCGTAAATTGTCTTTGTTCTCGAGTGGTGATTCAGCCGTTGCTAGAAAGCATCTATCCAGGGTTACTTGTACAATAATTAGATATTGTAGTTCTTCCCAATATAAACATGAAGATGTCAAGATGCGTCTATTTGCCTTTTCTTTAGAGGGTGATGCTTTGAATTGGTTTCATAATTGTCTTGAAGATTCTTTCGCTTCTTTACAAGACATCATCAATGCTTTTATAGATAGATATGAAGATCAAGGTGGCTCGCCTTGTGCCCCTAGTACTACGCAACAAAATGAAAATGATCTTGTAAAGGATCCAACTGTCAATGAAATATTTCAAGAGAATTCTCTATATTAGAATGTGCCATCCACTTGTACCATTGCAAGATGAACCCATGATAGTGGAAAAGCAGGAACACGTTATCAAATCAGTGTTGACAATGAAAGGAAAAATGATAAGCATCTTATAGAGGAACTAAAGCAGTTGGTTAAAGACATGCAGTTCAGACAAACACAGCTGGTAAAAAATATGGAGCTTAATCAAGAAAAATTTATAGCTGATTACGCCAAGGATATGAGAACTTTATACACCTAGCTGGAAAAATGTGATAAGGAGATGGAAATCATGAAAATTAAACTTTGATCTCTAACCACCGTAGTAGTAAAGTGTGCTAAGAATATGGAGGCTCATCATGAGAAAGAAAGGACTTCCATGCAAAACTATTTACTTTTCATGAGAACACGGGTGTGACTACTGCAAATCGATTCCAAACAGCAAAACTCCAAAGGCCGGAGTTGGTGATGGGACTTGCTTTCATATTGCTTGTATCCTCCTATACTACGGGCATATGCGTGACGCCTCCAGAGATTTGAACACAGGTGGAACTATTGCAAATCAATTCCAAACACCAAAACTCTAAAGGTCAGGGTTGGTGATGGAACTTGCTTTCATATTGCTTGTATCCTCCTACACTACGGGCGTATGGGTGACACCTCCAGAGCTTTGAACACGGGTGGGACTACTGCAAATCAATTCCAAACACCAAAAGTCCAAAGTCCAGAGTTGGTGATGGGACTTGCTTTCATATTGCTTGTATCCTCCTACACTACCGGCGTATGGGTGACGCCTCCAGATATTTGAGAGAAAAATATGCTAAGGAAATGAAAACCATGAAAGCTAATCATGACAGAGAAATGAGCTCTATGCAAAATTGCTTGAAGACCATAAAAGCAGATAATGACAAAGTAATAAAAGATATGGAAGCTGGTCAGATATGTCTTCAGAATAAGTTATTGACCATGGAGGAAAGCCATGCCAAGGAAGTCAGTGCTATGAAGGTTGAACACTCTAACCAGATGGATGCCATAACAATACAAGTACAAAGATTTCAGCGTTAGTCAGAGGATGAAATAAACAAGGAAACGTCAATAGATCATAAGCCTCCCTGTCTGCTGTAGCAAGCTCCATCTTATTACGAAGAGATCATTTGTTGCATTGAAAAGTGGCTAATTGAAGGTGACCCGAATAAAATGGAAATTAATAAGAATCAAGGTGATGCTTACATGTTTGATCCACCAGTCATAAAAGATCAAGTTATAACTCATGACACCTGTGAGACTGATCCATCATCTTGACAGAGCAGACGCGGAATGAAGAAAGACATGTCATGCATATCTTACATACTTCATCTGAGAGTTTTGAAGCAGAATGTTCCACATCATTAGTGATACAACCTGCCACAAAGAAAAGACACAAGAGAAAGAGAATGAGAAAGTGGTTTGATCCATCTGATGGTCGCGAGCAGCTTGATTTTCTGATAGAAAAAAGTCTTATTGTGTGTAGGATTGGACATGGCACATCTGAGAAATAGGTAACTGATTTGCCTGAAAGCAGGCAAATGCTCAGCATGCACTACATTGAACGCACTGATGCCATGGGGCATCCTTTGTATTGTATTTCTAACGTTATACCCTGTTATTTCAGTATTTGATTTTGTAGTTAGATTTATGTTTTTCATGTTATTAGGATAGTTAATAAATGAAGAGCTTATATCTTTCTTGTGCTTCACGTTATATGATGATTTTTAGATGGATGCTACTTATGTTATATTGTGTGTTGCGTGGATGTAGATTCTAGATTCTCACATTCCTTCGGTGCAGCAACGTGTCCCTAAGTAGAACCAGATGTTGACCACTACGTGTCAATGACCCATGTCAGTACAACCCCTTTTTTCATAAAAGAGATGGCCACTGATCAATGTGTTCATGCCGTCCAGCTATTATCATCAACCTGATGATCATGTTATAATGTAAACCCATTTTACATGTATATTATGTAAATAATCTCAACAGATCCGTGTCGTGTATGGAATTACCTAGGTAAACCTATTTTTCTGGTGACCATCTACATTCCGGGAGGTTTTTTGTCTCATCAATCCATTTTCAGATGGTCAACAGAGTTTTCCTTCAGTCTTACCCCAAAGCTGGAATGGATTTCGTCACTGGGATCTTAGGGGAGTCCTAGTGTTCTAGATCGAGTCTATGTAAAAGTGATTTGGGAATAATCCTAACTATTTGGTTAGATTATTTTATTACAAATTGCTTAGTCTGCTAGATTATATTTGTGTCACAGAAATGGGTAGTCTCTAAGGGTTTATCACAAATGGGTTTTCCCCCTTTAGATGTAAGTGAAAATCATGATGTAAAGTGCTTTCAGGGTTGGAAAAATAATTTATCCCCTCATAGGTTAATTAATTAAAATTTTGGCCAAAAAATTAATTAAAATTCTAAGTCAGAAATTTAATTAATTCTAGGGCCTAGGTAAATTTAAATTTTCCGAAGACAAAATTCGTCGGTCCTTAAAAATTAAATTTTAAGAGGTCCATGGGCTAAGGTAAATTAATTATTTTGATAAATTTTAAGCTTTTGATCCTTGGGGTTAAGTTAAAGTCAAAATTTTGAGGAAATTAATTCAAAAATTTAATTTTTGAATTAATTAAAATGTATTTAATTGAAAAAATCAAATTTCCTAAAAAATTTAAAATTTCGACAGATGATATTAAAAGAAATTTTGATCCTCATCAACGGTCAAAATTTGCTTTGATGAGGATCACTCGAATTAGCCGTTGGAGGATTTATTTTTAAATAGGAAGTCTTTTGTCAGTTAATCGATCCAACCTTTGAGTCGTGTGCTAAGCGAAAAGCTCTCGTGTAATATTTTTTTTGAATAATAAAGAAAGACTTTGGGGTTAATTTTCTTCGGTGTTACTCTTCACGGAAACACTGTAAATGAGTCATTTTTCATGCGTAATTTTTTTTAGCCATTGATGCTACCTTCTCAAGAGTGATTTGAGTACAGGTATCTTGCTTAGTCACTGGGGTTTAAGTGATAATCTAAATTTTGAATGTAATAGCAGGTATCTCTATTTATCTGAATTTTATTATCATTTTCTTGCTCTATTTTAATGGCTGAATTGAGTTTTGCAGGAAAGTCTTGATTTTTAGATCATCGGGTGTTCGAGAAAGTTTTCAGTTGGACCAACCAACTCCTGATCCATGTTTTCTGAAGAGTCGAGCTTAATTTGATCCCGATCTTATCATAAGAATTTTACTGGTGATGCATGAAGGATTTCAAGCTAAGCACCTCTTTTAAAATCTAAAAAGATTATTTTTTTTATGTCAGAAATTAATGAATTTGGTAGCTGAGAGCCTTAGATTATCAGATCTGGGAGCAGAGTTGGACCCATACTCCCCAGATCTGATAGATTTGTCATTCCTGTGCATAGATCTGTAAATTATTTTGGTTTTCTGACTTGGGTTTCTTTGGGTTTTAGTTGTATCATTGTATATATCGTTTGGGTGTTTCTTTTTGTTGCCTTGCAATTACAAATCTGAGGAAGAAATCTGTGTAGAGTCCAGATCTAGGCCCTGGAGGGTAAGATCTGGATCTCCGAGGCTCATCAACATTGTTTTCCAGAGAATTTATTCAAAATTTTTTTTGCAGTCCATAGTTTTCAAAAGGTTTTAAAACTGAAATTTTTTACAAGGGTTTCAAATAAATTTGAAGGTTTTAAAAGAATTTGACATTTTAATCAGGATTTCTGAGTTTTTCTGGCTACCATTTGTCCAATTTTTTTTATTTGCTGCCTGAGTTTTTGGGTTTGCTGTAAAATTCAATTTTTTTTTAACCCTCTCACTGCCCATGCTTGTCTCCATTAGCGCTGCTTGGAACTGCATTTACCCTCAAAATCCTCGCTGCCCCTTTTTCTTCTGCTGCCCCTTCACCTCAGTTCTTCCTTCTCCATTTTCATCCGCTTCCCCTTCGAAACCTGTGTGCATTCTTCCTCTCCATACCCTCCTATCCTCGTCCTTAGACCTCTGTCCTTCTGCAAGCCTTTACCTGCATCCCTACCAGATCTGTGTATCCTTGCTGCCTCTATGCACGTACAAAACACTGGCCTAAATTCGTCGGCTTGTTCGTCCCTCTCTGCGTTTTTCTTTCCCTCGTTCCACTTGCAAACACACACAACAAACTGCAGATCCGTGCGTCCATTCCTTCGCGGAAACTCCAAGCGTTGCTCCTTCCTTTGCCCTCCATACTTTCGAGCTCCATCTGTCGCCGTCCAAACTCCTCCGTCTCACCTGCATAAACAAATAGCAGATAAATACACATTCGGTTTTTTTATTTGTTATGTATGCGTTTGGTTAGGGTTAGCTCCTTTTAGACATTCGACTTTTCATTTCAGTTTTTTATTTTTATTTTACGTTAGGCTGGGGTTTAGATAGATTATTTAGCATATTCGATTTTCTTTTCTTTTACTTTTATTTTCGTTTGCATCATTAGTTTAATCAGTTTTTTTTTTCATATGCATATGCGTTAAAGTTCAGGGGGTTAAGGTAAGAATATTTTTTCATTTTTTATTTGAGATTCGATTTTGCTTTGTTTTTTTTTTTTAAATATTTGATTTCATTTCATTTCACTTTTTTATTTTTAATTTCATTTTGATTTTGAAAATCAATAAAAATTTAAAATTTTCTAAAAAAATCCAAAACATTAAAAAAATTCTAAAAATTAAAAAAATTAAAAAAAAAAAAAAAATCTAAAAAGTTTTTTTTTTTTAAATTAAATTGTGACTTTGCGATTGAGAATAAAATAAACTAAAAAGGGATTTGCGTTTTCACATTTAATATTTTAATGTGGCCTATGGCCCGTTAACATTTTAATTTTTAACCCTTTGATTTATTTTAATTTCGTCACATTAAAAGATTTCGATTTCTTCATTAAATAGATTTCCTAAGGAATAATAAAATTGTTTATCTAAACTTCTTTTCGTGGTAAGTCATTTCTGTATTGTCAAGCGCGATTAATGCATATTGGAAAACTGTTCTGGATTTGAATTCTTAATTATTTTAAATCTGGAATATCCTGCGTGATGAAGTTTTAAGCGTTTACATTTAATTGTTCATGATTGTCATTATTCGTCACATTTGTAAATTGCTTTGGATAACTTGTTCTTACTTAATCTATGGTTAATCAAATATGAAGGCATTGGTCTATAATCATTTCTATCCTGTGGTTGTGTCTTGGTTTTAATTTATTCATCTCAGTTAACCAGGATTTGTCGTAAATTTATCTGGTTTTCCATCTTGAAGTCTCCTAGAACCTGTGTTCCACAGGGTTTTCTCATTCATTTATGTTAGGGACTACCCCCCTTGACTTGTCTAGGAGAGAGTCTAAATGGAGTGAGTATGGATTAGAGTGACAACTCTTTACTTTGAGCGTTGTCGTAGTGCTTAGACACTTTGTGTGACAACAGGGCTCATTGGACTCTCTATTGAACATTTTATGACAATCTAATAGAAGAAAGCTTTTCAAAGAGTTTTCCCCCTAGTGGGCTTTTTTGCTGGTCTTTGACCAAATCTGGTGTCTCTTGTTGATGTGTTGATTGTCTCCTTTGTCATTGCATTTGTTGTTCTATCTTCAATTACTGTTGATGAATAGAAGACTAATTGTATTTGGAAAGATTGCTAATTGAAGTATTGAATTGGGCTAAAGTAATTTATACAACATAGAACAATTTGAAAAATTAACATGGTATCGGAGCTAAGGTGAAGGACAAACCCAAAAGGAGACAAGCATTGAAGCAATCATTTTTGGAAAGTTGAAGGATCTAATCTAGTCAAGGTGTCTTCCTTCTTGAAGGAAAATGAAAAGCTGGGTGACTCCTCTAATTTTACTGCATTGAAAGTCAGGTTGGAGATCATAGCTGATAACAATGATGTTCTAGATTACATTCAAGGAAAAGTACTCGAGCCTCTAGAGAATGCTTTCGCTACTGCCATGATCAAGCACAAGAAAGGTGAGTTAAAAGCAAATCAAATTATAGCCAATGGTTTACAAGATAATCTTCTTGCATATGTTGGAAATTTGAGAAGGTGTAAAGATATGTATGATAAGATAGCTGACATGTATGAAGTCAACAATTTGAATGAAATCATCTCCTTGAAAGATCAACTTAAAGACATGAAAATGAACAAGGGACAGTTTGTGTAATCCTACATTATGAGGATATCTCGCCTTACAGATCAATTGCAAAGAGTTGGGGAAACTGTGTCTGCCTGGGAATTGGTGATCGAAACTCTAAGAGGTCTCCCTCCTGTTTGGGAAACCGTCATCACTACCATAAGCAACAACAATGTCCTCCCGTCATTTGATGAAATAGTTGGAAAGCTCACTCAAGAAGAATAAAGGATGATATCAAGAATAAGGATTCAAAAGCATGAAGAAGGAGAACTCGCTACTTTTGTCACACAAATAAGAATGAGAAAGGAAAAGGAGGTCCACCAAGAAAGCCTTAACCTCGAAATACAAAAAGGAGGAATGATAGAACGTCATCTCACATTGAATGCTACAATTGTCACAAGAAGGGTCATTATGCTAGAGATTGCCCCGAGAAGAACAGTGTTTCTTGCTACAACAATGGAAGCAACAACAGGTTTGATGATCGAAGAAGAAGAGATGACGGAAGGAATGATCACAATGTAAGAGATGAAAGAAGAAGAAGAGATGCTCCAAGTGACCATGAGGAAGATCATCGTCCTCAAAAGAATTCAAGATAACTCCAGGTTTGAAAGTAATGTTGGCAAACAATTTGAATGTATTCTTATTTCCTCTCTTACTAGTTCCTCTCCTCCGGATTCGTGAGATAGTTGGTTGGTTGATAGTGGGACCACTCATCACTTCTTTGGTTATAAGGAAGTTCTCTCTAATTTGGTGTTGAGGGAGTCAAATTTGAAAATCATTCTTGGAGACAACTCCACTCATCTTGTTAAAGGTTTTGGTCCGTCAAATTTCATTTGAATTCGAGAGAATCTATTTTGCTCCACGATGTGATGTATGTGCCAAAGTTAACGAAGAATTTGGTAACAATATCCAATTTAGAAGACAAAGGGATGAGGGTTGCCTTCATTAGGGGACAGGTTCTTACTTGCCCT
The DNA here is from genome assembly GCA_000404065.3 of Pinus taeda. Lineage (NCBI taxonomy): Eukaryota > Viridiplantae > Streptophyta > Pinopsida > Pinales > Pinaceae > Pinus > Pinus taeda. The sequence goes on along the minus strand of APFE030806456.1, from coordinate 111,214 downwards.
GTTGGATCACCTATGAGAGATGCATTCACATTAGGATCAAGATATGAAGGACTCTACAAGGTTAGTGGAAGACCACTTCTAGCATTGGTCCATGATACCAATCATCTGAGTGAGCTATGGCATCGAAGATTGGCCCATCTACATTATGATGCTCTTCCAAAATTGTAGATATTGGTCTCAGGGATTCCAAGGGTCAAGCCCAACATGATGGAGTATGTCTAGGATGTGCCAGTGGGAAGAAGACAAGGGGACCATTCCCCTCTAGTGAGAATAAGACAGTTGACATCCTCCATTTCTTTCATTCCGACTTGGGTTGTCCAATGCTTGTACACTCTCTTAGTGGCCATCTCTATTATATCATCTTCATTGATGACTTTTCAAGAAATACGTGGATATATTATTTGAAGCACAAGGATGAAGCCTTTGAAATGTTCAAGGAGTTCAAAGCTTTGATCAAAAATCAAACAGGGAAGAAAATCAAAATATTCAGGTTTAACAATGGTGGAGAGTACACTTGGAATGAATTCATTGATTTTTGCAAGAAGAAAGGTATGGAAACGACTGTGCCCTATACTCGCAAACAAAATGGAGTAGCTGAGAGGAAGAATGAGTCTATTGTAGAAGGCGTTCGTGCCATGCTCCGTGATCAAAAGTTGTCGAAGTTCGTTTGGGGAGAAGCAACAAATGATGTAGTATATGTTCAAAATAGGGTGCCTTATCAAACATTGGACAAAAAGACTCCTGAAGAAGTGTTCATAGGTGTCAAGCCCGATGTTAGCCATCTCTGTATCTTTCGCTGCGCCGTATACTTTCATGTGTTGAAGGACAAAAGAAACAAGCTGGAAGCCACAGGAAGAAAATCTACATTTGCTGTATATTGTGAAAATTCTAAAGCATTTAGAATAAATACTCCTGATCAAAGGAAGGTCGAAATTAGTAGGGATGTTACATTCGATGAAGATGTCGCCCTTGGAAAAGTAAGGGACCTTCCTCCACCTCCTCCTAAGAAGAATGATGATATGGATATTTTGGATGGTCCTTCTGTGCCTGAATCTAAGACATATATTGTTAACAATCCCATGGATCCTTTAGATCTCCCGCGAAGAAGAGACCACTTTGGTTTCAAGACACATTATAGGATAATGAGAGACGAGCTCCTGTTCGAAGATCATTTAGAGAAAGGAAGAATCCATGCAAGTACCAGGGATATGTTGCAGCCATGAGCACTATGATCCAACCTAAACCTCCCACCTTTGAAGAAGCTGTGAAATAACAAGTATGGAAGGATGCTATGGTTGGAGAATATGAATCAATAATGAAGAATGACGTATGGGATGTCGTGTCGACCGAAGGGAAAATTTGTGGTGACTTCAAAATGGCTATTCAAGGTCAAGCATGGAGTTGATGGTAGCGTTGAAAAATATAAAGCAAGGTTCGTGGCTCGAGGTTTCTCCCAGAAAGAGGGAGAGAATTATGATGATGTATTTGCACCTGTGGCTTGATATACAACCATTCGTTCGATAGTTGCCCTCGCTGCAAGTCAAGGATGGACTCTTCATTAGATCGACATATGTTGAGCAGCCACGAGGATTTGAAGTAGAGGATCGAAGGACACTTGTTTGTAGATTGAAGAAGGTATTGTATGGTTTGAAGTAGCTCCCAGAGCACGGTATGCGCGCTTAGACAATTATTTGGTGAAGTTGGAATTCACAAGAAGCAATGCCGATCCTAACCTCTACTTCAAGGTAGTCTAAGGTATGCTGTTGATTTTGGTTTTTTATGTTGATGATCTATACTTGACAGGTAGTGAGCCCCTGATGATCGAGTGTAAGAGGGAGTTAGCCTATGAATTTGAGATGAAGGACCTTGGACTCATGCACTACTTTCTAGGCTTTGAGGTGTGGGAAAGGCCTGGTGAGATTTTCCTCTCACAAGGAAAATATGTTGTGAAGTTATTGGAAAGATGTGGAATGACTGAATGCAAGTCCCTACCCACACTGATTCAAATGAACTTCAAGAAGTTATATGGGGAAGCTGCAGGACCCGATTTGGTGAATCCATTCGAGTATAGAGAGTTGACTGGGGCTCTAATGTTCCTAGTGAACACCTATCCGGACATATACTATGTAGTGAATACATTGAATTAATTCATGACTGAGCCTCTCCATGCACACTAGATTGTTGCCAAACACATTTTGAGATATTTGCATGGGACTATCACACTTGGTCTGAGATATTCTGTCGAAGATGTTTGACTTTATGGATACACCGATGTTGACTGGGCAGGAAACGTTGTCGACAGAAAGAGTACGTCTGGATGTTGTTTCAGCTTGGGATCTGCAATGATATCGTGGATGAGCAGGAAGTAGAAGTCTGTAGCATTAAGTACCATTGAGGCAGAGTATATTGCCGCTAGCATGGCTAGTTGCGAAGCAGTTTGGTTGAGGAAGCTCTTTAGAAAGCTATCTGAACAGATCCTAGATACTATAGTGATATATTGCAACAACAAGAGTGGGATCTGTTTGGTAGAAAATCCCGTATTTCATGAGAAGTCCAAGCACATAGAGATTCGATATCACTTCATTCGAGACATGGTGCAAAGAGGAGCCATTTGACTCCATCCCATATTGACAAATAAGCAGATTACATATATTCTCACCAAGGTGTTGCCGAAAGGGAATTTATTGGTCTTTAGAGGAGCAACTTGGATTGTTCGATGTGACTCGTCTTGACAAGGGGCAACACTGATCGAGAACACTGAGCCAACTCTTCCCCCTTCCCTGAGCTCCTAGGGTGAGGAATTGAGATAGAGGGCTCCTGTGGTTGAGGGATCTCTAGACAGTAGGGTTGTAGATGTTGCTCCCCTATCTGTTACCCATAGAGTTGGAGATGTTGCTCCCCTATCTTGGTCTTTACAGAGTATACCCGAGTTAGCATCATACCCACAAGCTTGGCTTGTTGGGATTACCGCTCCTCGTCTGACCAACGGGTTGAGGGTGTACTTGGGGTTGTACAACCCAAGCTGATTATGATGCATGTGTTTTACCACATGACTCTTGAGGGTCATTGTTGGGAAGATCAGTGAGCAATAGGATTGGTTGAGAACTTGAGATGTGCTCCCCTATATCACTTATTGCTTTATATAGGGTTGTAGATGTTTAACTTCCCCATGAGATTCCAAGTTGAGATGTGCTCCCTGATGTAGATTCAGGTTGAGATGAGCTCCCTGATATTGTTTTCAAATTGAGATGTGCTCTCCGATGTTATAGAGGGTGGAAGCTAATGCTCCTTGATTCTTCTTCTTTAGATTCGAGGATGTTTCAACTAATAGAGTTGAGCAGAGATGGGACACATGATGACAGGTTGACATGTTGATCAATGAACAGATATGGATAGGTGGAATTCTCCCTAGTTGAGAGAGTGTTAAAAATATGCAACTATGGTTAAATTCCACTTTGGGAAGCTCATTTGATAGAGATGATTATGGCATTGAATTTCTCTTTTCGAGAGGACCAAAATCGACCTAAAGATTGCTCAAATTGGATAAGGGAAAGTGTACTTATGAAGGAAAGCCCACATATGCACATTTGACTAAGGTCGGCCCCAAAAAAAATTGGACACCCATGGAAACCTATAAATACAAGTGACCTCAAGCTCATTTGGATATCACCAAGCATTTTCTTCTTCTCTTCTTCATTGATTAGCTCGCACAGGTCTGAGTTTGGGACGACAACAAAGGTTTGCAAATGTATGAAATTACAGGGTCCAAGGCCCGCTTCTGTTTTAGGGTTTTGGGCTATAGTTGTTGGCTTGGCACGGGGAAAATTCAACCACATTTGCAGGCATCATAGGCTCAAGGGCGTGATTGGAAACCTCCATTCACAGGCAAATCTCCTCATCCATGCGATCGGGAAGTTTGACTTAGATTTGATCGAGGACTGAAGTTGACTGCAAACGGGAAAAGTTGTCTTTGATATATGTTGATGCTGGAAACATATTTCTGAATATTGTTGGGTTGTTTTGCTGGATGATATTGTATTGGGCTCATTGTACTCTCTACTGAACATTTTATGACAATCTAATAGAAGCAGATTTTTCAAAGGGCTTTCCCCCTAGTCGGGTTTTTCTCTGGTCTTTGACCAAATCTGTTGTCTCTTGTTGATGTGTTGATTGTCTCCTTTGTCATTGCATTTGTTGTTCTATTTTCAATTACTGTTGATGAATAGAAAGACTAATTGTATTTGGAAAGATTGCTAATTGAAGTATTGAATTGGCTAAAGTAATTACAACTTAGAACAATCTAAAAAATGAAGAAATCTTGCTTCCATGTTGCCACCTGATGCATGCTCGATCTGGACTTCTCTTTGGCACAATCAAGGCATACTTTGAACAATCCGCTCCCTTTATTTTGGTACACTATCCTTCAAATAGAAATTTTGGAAAATCCTCTTGCTTTCCTTTGCTTTGTTCTTCCACTTCTTCCATCTATTGCCAAAGTCTAGGTAGTCTTTGCCATTGACCTACAATTTATTTTGAGAGGATATGAAATAATGGTTACAATTAAGCAAAGGATGCATAGACAAGAAATTAACTGAAAATTAAAGTCAATAACAATAGTCTTAATCAAAGAGGAAAGTTATAGAATACTTATTTTTTGAGAAAAGTCAACTTCCTCTTATTCTTGGACTTCTTGCATTTATCTTGCAACTTCATCATCTCTGTTCTTAGCATTAGGATGATGTCATACCTTCTTTAAAAAGCTAGGGTTTCTTCTTTATTGTGGAGACTATCATTCGTAGGGTAGAAATCTTAGACATTTCTTGTTCAAACCCTTGCTAGGGTTAGACCAACACACTAATTGTAGCTTGATAAGATTTTTCCCTTCAACTTCTTCTCAAGTTGCTAGGGTTTTGTAAACCTTAGACTCTCAATCTGCAAGTGCCCAAATGACAAGAGCCTAGATTCTACACGTCATCAATTAATCAATAGTTAACCTTGACTTCATCAAGCCAAGTAACATGGCTTCTTAGTTTATTCGTCTTGATGAAGTCACAGGTAGCTTAATTACTATAATAAGATAGCTTCTATGGAATCCGAGTTGCCTGTGACACTACAATCTACAATTACAGTAATAATAGAGATGTAGTGTCATAGGTAACTTAAATTCCACAGAAGAATGGTCCCACAAATAACTCGAATGCCTTGGAATAATGGTGCCACAGGTGACTTGAATGCCATAGAATGATGGTGTCACATAGAACTCAGATGCCACAAGATAATGGTGCCATAAATTACTCGGATGCTATAGAATAATGGTACCACATATAACTCGGATGCCATATAATAATGTGCCTCAAACTTGCATTGTTAGCATCAATGATATGGATGATCCGAATTTGCTTGTGGAGGAGACTGAATAGGACCTATTTATAGTTGCTTGTCCATATGAAGAGACACGTCTTTTGAGCAGACCAACTTTGTGCTTGGAGGGACGACTTGACAGTTGGGAATTGGGATTGACGAACGACAATTTTTTTTTCCTTTTCTTTTAAATGTCCAAATGGGACATGACAAATATATTATTATATATAATATATATATATATATATATATATATATAATATATATATATCTATATCTATATATATTTGACTCAAATAAATCCTTTTTGACTCTTTACAAGATCATAAAAATAAAAATTATGAAGACCAAACCTAGTTACAATTTCAACAATTGGGCTAATTATTAGCCATCGTCCTCATACAAATAGATGAGTGGATTGTTGTAACTCATCATCATCACTTGTGTCATAATTTTGGCCTCTTGGACCCTCGTTGAGATGTGATTTTATGGAGTATTTTTGCATATTTGAGCTATTTCCTGGCATTGGAGATGTTACTTTAGATCAATGAAGGATTGTTCATGCATTTGTCTTGTAAGTAATCTTTGTATTTGAGAAATCTTTATTCTTGTGTCTAATGTATGGAATGCATTGTTATCTAGGGTTTTTGTATTGTGCCATTTATTATTGAAGATCAATTGTATAAAATCTAGATAATGTCATTGTATGCATTACTCATGAATGAAATTTGAATGGCAATCCCCTTAGTGAATCATTGAAATAACTTTCCCAAGTGATCTTGATCCCTCACAAAAGTAATAGCTAGGGTGTTGAGCTAGTGCTTCAAAATTCCTTCATTGTCTAGCAAGGTTTAGCTAGTCTTTCATCTCGATTGACTCCATCATCATAAGGACTAGGCACTGGCCTTGTCATTTTGGTGATCAATCATAAATCCATTCCCAAATTCATTTCGCAAACTCATTTTTGCTCTGCTATTTATGTTTTTGGTCCTCGTAAGGTCAAGTTACTAGATAGGGTTATGGTGCGAGTTGACCTAGATTTGGAGTTTTGGCTTGTGGAAGGATTCAACATTGAGGGGAGAGTTGATTGCCTCAAAATCAATTCCCTTTAGTGGGTAATCCATCCATTCTATGGTTGAATTCTCTTGCCGTAATTAGAATTTTCCGTAGGAAACCCTAGTTTTCCCTAGTGTTCAACTTGGGGGCATATTGAAGGTTTCTTGTTCAATTTGATTGATGTTATTCATTGTTGGCAAACTTTTCTTGGCCTCTTGACTCTAGGCTAGTCCATTTTCCTTGCTATCTCTCAAGCCCTAGATCAATTTTTCCCTAGTAAGGCCTTGTTAGAGGATGCTAGTTGCCTTTCTTTGCTTGAATGAGCCTTATACTTATGAAGATCCATGCTCTATTAGTCTCTATTGTCACCTTGATCCTTGAACCTAGCACATCTCTCATGGGTGACCTATCTAAAGGGAAGCCTCCCATTGGTTAAAGTCCATAAAGAGCAGGAGGTAGTGGCTGTGGTCATAGTGGGCCACACCTCATTGTTGTCCCTTAGTGTAGTTTTTGCCTTGTAGGTTATTCTCTACAAGACCTGCTACATTTTGAGGCAACATGATGGAAAAGACAAAATTCTCGTATTAGTCGACAAATTCACCAAGTATACACACTTCATGGGAATAAAGAAATTGGATGCCTGAAAACAAATCGCTGAAGTGTTTCGCAAAAATGTCATTGTTAGCCATATAGACGCCAAATTTAAATTTGGAAGGAATTTTTGAAACAGATTGGAATATACCTCAACATGAGTTCATCTTATCATCCTCAAACAGACTGTCAAATAGATGTTGTTAATAAATGTTTAGAGGCTTACCTTCGTTGTTATGTAATAAACAAACAAAATAAATGGTTTCAGTCTTTAGAGGCTTACCTTGTTGAATGGTAGTAAAAATCTACTTATCACAATTCAACCAAATTGACTCAATTTCAAACTCTTTACAATTCTGAGCCCCCTAAATTGAAGGAATTCACCATTAACAAAACAAAATTTCCAACAATAAAAGATCAGGTAGAAGAAACCCAAAGTGTCTTTCAGACACTAAAAGAAAATCTAAATATTGAAACAAATCTTATGAGACAAGCTGACCAACACAAAATAAAAGAGAATTTGAGGTTGGAAAATGGGTATTTGTTAAGCTGGAACCTTACAAACAATTATCCTTGAAGTAGCAGAGGAAAAACTGTAATGTTCCAAGCTAGGGAAAACAACGAAATGCAAAGCAAAACAAATTCGACACCAAAAATTTGGAACATTTAGCAAATACCCATATAAACTCAAGAAGTAAGAACCACTTGAGCCATTTTATTAATCAGTTGGAGCATGTACAATAGTGTGGAAGGAGTGCACCTGTGCTTGCCTCAATGGAACGTGTGACAAAGCCCAATTGATAAAAAACCAAGCCCAAATGCTAAACAACAACTGCTCTAATGATCCTCTGTGCTGCGCAGAAATCTGCACTGTCTGCTCGAAAGGAACTGCTAGAAACCCCACCTCCTGTGCTCAGAAAATTTTGCAGAATTAACCTCAAGCTCCTCAACCAAAACCCACCAAAACCCAGAAAGGGTTTGGCTTGGTTTTAACCCCCAAAATTCGACCCCCAAATACCACATCCTCCTCCAACTGTTGGAAAATACGGCTTGCCTGTAGCTCACTGAAAAGCCCCACAAATCATCCTTAAAGGCTAAGATGCTGAGATGCAAACATTGCCTAGAAGTCCCCCTAAACAATCCCTGTGACCTCCCTTCCCGCGTCCTCCAGAAACATGCACTAGCTGAGCCAAAGGCTGAAAGATGAGCTTTGAAATCCCTCTAGCTCTCCTCCAAGGTGGTACGATTCTTCCTTCCTAGGGTGGTACTCGAAGTCCCCCGAAGAAAGGTTGAATTCTCCACTTGGAAAACTCAGTGCTAAACAACAAGTGACCCGACTAAGTAGCTCGAGCAACAAAAGTGAGTTCAATAGACAAATACCCTTTAAGAAGATGAGCTCCTCCTATTTATAATTTTGTGGGCCTTCCTCCGCATGTGGGCCCCTCCTCCTTGCCTTTCAATTTTCCCTTCAAGGCTATTCGAACTCCACACTTAGCCAAGTGCGTTTTTCCTATGTGGGTGGCCCCCACATTCCACTAACAAAATAATTCTACCTTGTTTCTCTCCTAAGTCCTTAAGTCAAAACTGGATGGGTTCTAAGGTCTCCAAATATTATCCAAAATTGTGGGAAATTAAACCTGTGACAAAATAATTTAGGAAGGGACATTATAGTGCTCCTCTCCCAAATGTTGCTTGTCCTGAAGCAACTTCAATGCTAGATGCTCCAAAATGTGCTCACCCTCCTAGGTGGCATCCTCTTATAGCAAATTCCTCCAACACACCAAAAACTCCCTGATAGTCCTGCTCGTTGGCTTCCTCTCCCGAGTCTCTAAAATGGCCTCAGGTTCGGAAAGAAGATGGCCCTCATCATCAAGCAGGGGTAGCTCTATAACTGCTGTCACCTGCTGTCCCAACACATTCTTGAGGCACGAAACATGGAAGATGTTGTGAATCTTACTCCCCTGGGGAAGTTCCAACTCGTAGGCCACCTCTCCAACTGTCCTAACCGCTCTATATGAACAATAGAAACGTGGCTGCATCTTCTCAACACCCTTCTGCTTTAAGGTAGACTGCCTATATGGTTGTAGCCGTAGATACACCAAGTCTCCCTCCTCAAAATGCTTCTCAGTCCAATGCCTATCAACATACATCTTTTGCTGATTCTGCGTTGTCACTATGTTGTCCTTAAGAGATTTGAGAATGTCTCAACTCTCGAGGATCCAATCCTTGGCCATTGGGGCCCAGTTGTCTCCAAAAACAATGTCAGCGAAATATAATGCATCATAACCATATAAAGCACGGAAATGTGACATACCAATGGACATATTATGAGTGGAGTTGTAGCAATATTTGCCCAAGTGAAGCCATCGAATCCATGCCCTTTGCTGCCTGGTCACATAGTTCCTGAGATAACCGTCTAATCACTTGTTAACTAGCTTGGTCTGGGCATCTGTCCGAGGGTGGTAGCTCATGCTCGGGGTGAGCTCAATACCCACTAATCTGAAGAGCTCCTGCCAGAATCCCTCCATAAACCTGTCATCTTTGTTGTTATGTTCTTAGAGAGTCCATGTAAATGGAAGACCTACCCGAAGAACAACCCGACCACCTGTGATGCTGAGTATCAGGTTAGAATGGCGAAGAAATGGGTATATTTGGTCAATTGATCAACCACCACATAGATACAATCCTTGCCCTGCATTGAGGGAAGCCTCGTGATGAAATCCATGGAGATACTCTCCAATTTCCCATCAAGAATGGGAAGTAGCTGCAACAATCCTGCTGGATGGGTCAACTCCCCTTTATTCCTCTGGCATACCTCACACTCCTGCACGTACCTCAACACGTCCCCCTTGAGGCCCTTCTAGGTGAAACGTTCCCTAACTTCCATGTACGTCTTATTGAACCCATGATGCCTTGACAATGGGGAGTCATGCACTGCATGGAGTACTCTCTCCCTCAACTGTGAGCCTAGTACCAAAAGTATGTGCCCCTTGTAGTATATGACCTCGACCGTTACCTTGTAGCACTCATTTGCGTGTGTCCCCTATAAGATCTCGCATCCCCGCCAATCGTTAGAATACTCTACCAACAATTGGGCCTTCCAATCATGACAAATGCTCATGAGTGAGAGGCCTGCGGGTCTCTTGGATAATGCATCGACCACAACACTGTGCTACCCCCACACATACTCGATATCAAAATCATAGGCCTGCACCTTGCTGACCCATCTTTGATGTCTATCATTGAGGCGCTACTGCCCCATGAAGTGGCAAATGTTGAAGGAAATGTAACTAGGTTTGATCTTCATAAATGTACTTTTGATATTTGTACTTATTCAAGAAAATAAATATTATTTTTATAATATATGTTAATGAGTTTCTTGCTCATTGAAATAGGTCTAGCACATGTTAAGTGTTATAATTGAGTCAAGGAGTCAAAAGAAAATGATTGAAGACCTTAAGGGTATGTTACTCCATGTATGTGTTTGTATAAGAGTCAAAGAATAGCCCTCCAAGCAAAGTCAAGTATTCTCCAAAGCAAAGGAACCTCCAAAGAAGCAATCCGAGCTATATATGTTAAGTCAGCCTAAAAGGAGGGACAATCCTCTACATATAGAGGCTGTCCACTCCATTATAACGTCAAGCAATCCTCTCTGAAATCAACAAAGTAAACGGACTAGAAAAGGGTGGAAAAGAGCGAAGGAAAAGGGTCTCCAAGTGCAGCGAGGAAGAAGGGCACGCAACTGGTTTTAAGAGGTTAGTTCTAGGGCAGTTGGAGTGACACGTGCGAGGAAACAGAGCGCTGTCACTGCGGTTATGACAACAGAAACACACAATAATCTATCTCTCTTTGTTTGGGGCTAAATCTAGGCCTACAAGGCCTCCTACTCAAGCTTGGAAGAAGGGCACTCAAGTGAAGGACAAAAGGGTATACAACATCAAGTAAACCTCCCACACGTGCAAGAATTTAGGGCTACTCTATAGTCACTTCAGTCTACATCTACATCTCAAGAAGGATCTCATTTGAAGGAAGGTGTCTAGATAAGTGAAGGATATCTCTAAGTATAGAAGAGAAGTAAGTCATCTAGAGCAACAAGATTTAATAACAAGTTGCAGGAAGAATGAAGTGCTAGAAGGAGGAGGACGAAGTGCTGGGGAACGAAGTGTCGGAAGAAGGAAGTGCCGATGAACAAAGTGAAGAAAGGAGAAAGGACTTGACTTGTGCTTGGAGGACATTCTAGTCAAGGGTCTAGGGTTTGGCATTGATCAATAAGAAGCTTCAATAAGAGAAACTTACTAAAGGGTTTTCCTCTCAAGAGAAGAGAGGTTTTAGCTCTGGCAGAGAGCCAACATCTTGTGTTCTTGTTCTTATGTTTTTGGTAGCAATTTGATGAAGTACACACACATGCATTAATAATAATAATAAGAAGATTAAGCTAACAAGAAAAGTAAAAAGACTCCACAAATTGTTATCAAGTCAAAAAGAATCACATTACACTTAATTGCCTTTGATTCTTCAACATGCTATCAGAGCTAAGGTGACACATCAAGGAAAGGATATCTCAAGAACACTATCAAGGAAGGACATCTACAAAAGTTGAAGGATCTAGCCAAGAAGTCTCTATCACATCAAGGACAAGAAGGTCTACCATCTATCTTTTATCAAGGAAGACTACAAAGCAAGAAGAAGAGCCTTGTTGTCGAGCGGATTGGCACGACAACGCTGAGACCGAGGGCTGTCACTCTGATCCCCGATCCCTCCGTTTAAGCCTGTCTCCCGCGGCTAAGGGGGGTAGACCCTGAGAGATGATGAAGACCAACTGGCAAACAGTTGGTTGGGAGGTACGAGACACGATTAAGATAAGCACTAAAATGATTTGATTAGTTAGCAGACCAGTGCCTTGAGAGATCATTATTAAGCTGACTACTTGCTAGATGATTATAGAAACATGAAGCGTGAACAACAATCATTTATCATCAGCTAGATCACAGTGCTCTTTGAATGACCCAAATGATATCCAACAACTGAAGATTTAAAAAAAAGATGAATGCTTCAAACCACCACGAGTTATAAACCATTAACTAGATATCATATTCGTATCTCGACTTGAAACTTCAGGTCTCAACGTGAAAGATATAACATGAAAACGATTGAATCTGGCAACAAAAATAATTTTCCCACAAACATTTTTATGCCCTTTCAGACAAAGATTAAACTTAAAACAAAATTTAAAATTTAATCTAAGACCCTGAAGGAAAATTTTTCATTTAAATTTTTTTATTTTATATTTTTCATGATGAAGACAAAGGCTTTCAAATGAAAGAATAAAATATGCGATAATTTTTCAAGATAGAAAACAAGCAAAGGGCTCAGGAAACCCCCTCTTAAATAAATCTTTTTGATGTCTTATGAGATTGCTGGCTTGAACAACTTGTGGGACCCTTGATATCCTTGGAGGTGACTATTCCCGCCGAAGAAGTCCTCGCCTTCCAATAGAGCTGGCAACCTATCCCTTGAAAACACAGAAAACACTTGCAAACGAATTGTTAGTGCAAAAAGAGACTTGGCATATAGAGACCAAGTTGAGCTTGTATTTCCCCCGAGAATGGACAAGCTACAACAAGTGTACAAAATACCAAGCCCAGAGTAGATTTGAGATAGCTGCAAATCTTCTTCTCCCTAGACATAGTGCCTTCAGGCAAATCAAAAGAAAAACAACTAGATAGCAAATGAAAATCAAATGAATATCAAACGACACAGGTATACCTCATGTACCAAAGCATGCACCACAAGAGAAGCTAGTAACTCCAAAGAATTTTATTTATTTATGTGAAAGCTGAGTACAAAATCCGGCAGAGTCTCCGCCAGCCCAATAGCTCGTTCTATCCTTTTACAATAAGAGCCCAAGGCTCATATAAATAGGAAAATGGAAGATGATCCCAAGGAAAATTCCAATGACAAGTGGCACAATGGTGAAGATCCCAATGAAAAAATGAAATGACAAGTGGCTTAGAGGACTGTCCATGTGTCTCCAAACTGCTGTACTAACTGCATCTAAACTGCTGGTAACTGCCCTTGAACTGCTGTGTATGATTGGCTTTGAATGTTGAGCTTGGCTGCCTCTTGAACTGTTGTTAAACTGCTGAGTAACATGCTGTTGTAGCTGCCCACGAACTGCTGTTAATACCACGTTAAACTGCCCGTGGACTGCTATTCTATACCTGTGCGAAAATGCTTAGTTGGCTGCCACATTAATTGTTGTACGTAAACATGCCGCAAACTGCTGTAGCTACCTACGTGTGCTCTCCAAATCAGCGTGTATGCCTTTGACTGCCCAACGCATACTTGCTGTTTGCTATGCGTATTTAATTGGCATATGCGTATTTTCTTTGGTGGGCTCACGTAGATGGGCTGTGGGTGCTATGTGCTGCCCACGTGAATGCTGGGTATTGCCAACGTGAATGCCGCCCATGTGAATGCTGCTTTTTTTTTTGCCCATGTAGATTGCTGTGTATTGCCAACGTGAATGCTGCCCATGTGAATGCTGTGTGATTGAGCTGCGTATATTTCATGGACAGCTGCGTTGACTTTGACTTTTTTTTTACTTTCTTTGACTTGAGTTTGACTTTGACTTTCTGAAACTTTATGAGGTGGGTCCCACATGCTTGCCACATCACCCTTGATCCTCTGCTTGACTTCCATGTCAAAATTTGACTTATTTTGACTTTGGAAAAATTTATAAATTTTTCCAATTATTCATTTTTTTGAATTTTTTCTTCATTTTTGCCACTGCCACTTGAAAAATCCCCTTTTGAGGGACTCTGAGTCATTTTTTGATCCCCAAAGTAGGCTCTAAGAGAATGCTGGGCCTCTGAGGATGAATTTCGACTGGTCATACACCCCAGACATCTCCTAAGGCCACTTATTTATGCCTTTTCATAAAAAAAATTAAAAAATCTCGTTTTGTGGGAAATTTTTAACTATTAAAAAATCCTACTTAGACCTAGCCAAATTCCACGAAACTTTTTGTGTGATCTAGTATGGTAATATACATCGACCCTAGACACTAAGATGTGTCAGGGGCTCAATCTTCAAACCGTCACCTCGGCTTTGGGGTAAAATGAGTGAAAAAATCCAGAGAATTATCCGCCTCTGAAAAAGAAGGGATAATTCACCGGATAAAAAAAACACTCCAAGGTGTACTCGTTTGCTGATCGAGTCCCACATCCTAGGCCTGTTACAAATTCAAGAAACATCATACTAGCATCACTTATTACAATTCCCCGTAGGGTGTGGAATCTGGGTACAAAGAAGAAAGATGATGAGAAGATAGAAGGAGAGTTAAAAAACTCTGTTGACTGATGACATCTGATGGTACAAGTGTCCTCTGGATCATCCTTGGGCATGGAGTCGTCACATAATCATCAGGTGCTACTCCAGCAGTCAACACTCTGTAATATAAACTGCAGATGCATAGAAGTGCCTTGTCTTTACAGCTAATCAGTCCATGCATATAACCAATAAAGGAACAAAATAGAACAAAGGGTGCAACGACAAAATAGCTACATGAACAGTGTATACATTGTTATCATCATGTCCCTTCATTTTATTAGAGGTTGACTGCCTGACAAAATATCAGGCCATTGCGTTAGTCTTCAACCTTCATCCTTTCTCTATTATTATTCACATGTTTTTACAATAATCACATCATTAAGTATCAATCCAATGACAAATGCCTACCTCATACAAGTGGTTCTATTCTGTTTTCTTCACTTGAAAAGTATAGCATAAAACTCCATTGTCAGTTCCTTGCATCATGATTGGGCAATGTTTTTCATTGCTACAGCAATTCTGCATGGTCTCAAGGAGCTCAATCTGAAAATGTGGCAGTGTTGTCTTTCCTACTTAATCATGCATACTACCATTGTTGAGTCTTGACAACAGTGAACTCTGCCACCTGAACCCTAGAACTACTTGCTAAATTGCTGCTGCAGAGTCTTCTCCCAAAAATGCTGCCACGAAATGCCACTGAACAATGTTGCTACTGCAAATACATTACTGCAATATTGTGGCTGCATGATGATACTACTTCAATTACATTTCTACATGGGTTGCTTAGATGTAATGATGCTCTTCAAATTCTCTGTTACACAGGTTGCTATTGCAGAATGGTGCTTTGCAAATTGGCTGCTAGACAGGTCACTGTTGCACATTGATGCTCTGCAATTTCTTCTCCACACATCATTATTGCACAATATGTTTGTAACTCTCCTAAAATTTTTATCACTGGTACTGCTTGTGACGTAGTCATCTCCCAGTCATCTCCCGCAAATTAGTGTGAAAAATTCTTGTTTGAGATAACACCCACTATGATCTGTTATAATTTCCACTAGAGTTTGATGTTCTGGTATAAATTTCCGTTAATGGCTGTTTATAAGTTATTAGAAAAATTTGAAGCTTGATTGAGTCTCCTGTTAGGGTTTCCCTTTGTGGAGTCACATCTAAAGGAGTCATATTCACTGGAGTCACATCTGGTGGCAATGTAGTAATCTCCAGTGAAGTTGCCTGTGATGGGCTTATTCCCATCATGATTTTTCAACTGGTTTTATATGCAATACACCCTTTTGGCAAAATACGTTGTAGATTTAGGTATGAATGTCAAAATGGCAACTTGTACAATGATTCATATGGCTCATCTGTTTCCACACTTTCAAATTTTCCTGCATGTTTAACTTTTACAGAATTGGGAATTAATCACAACGATTTTTTTCCTAGTTCTTTGCCTAAGATGATAGATCTCTTTAAAGTGGAAATATTAATTTATTCTGCATTTGCATTTTGTTGGAATTCCATGAATCATGTTGTTTTGCAATATTTATATTTCAGGAGACGATGATACCAATGGACACATAGATAACATGTGCTGCTTTGTAAGGCCGGGGGTGCTTATGCTGGCATGGACTAATGATGAAGACGACCCACAATATGAACGCTCACTTGAGGCTTATTCTGTTCTTTCCAAGGCTACTGATGCACAAGGACGAACATTACACATAATCAAGATGCATGTACCAGATCCTCTCTACATGACGGAAGAAGAGGCAGACGGGCTTCAAGTGAGTTCATTTCTGTCATTTTTCTTGACTCCAGAATTGAACCCTTTTATTTGCTCAATGAGTGGCTGCAGAAACATTTGAGTCACTTGTAAAATGCACCACAACTCTTGAATCCAGAAGTTGCAATTTTTGCATAGGAAATGATTTTGTGGTCTTTTAGAATTGGATATCAAAACTATCCCTGGGTTTCAATAATGTGAATTCAATAAAGGATTGTTACTTAATTGTTGGATAGGAAGAACATACCTTGATATAAAAAATTAGTGATAGGGTTCCAGAGAGTGCTTTGAGTTTGAACATTTAAACAAAATTGTTCTTAATCAAATTATTATGCTGTTAGACATTGACAAATGCCCACCAGAAACACCCATAAAATATTTAAAGACAACCCTGAGTACTTTAAAGATGTTTTTTAATAATTTTTCACAATATTGAGACCCTATCTTGCATTTTCCAACATGTCCTAAAGCAGGGTGCAAAGTTGATGAGATTTTTTCTACTGAATAGGTTCACAGGTATTATATATTTATTTCACACTTTCACATGTTATGCCTTTGTACTTTATAATTTAAAAGTTTACCTACATTATTGAAAATATTCCGCAATTGACAAGTTTTGTGGTGATTTTTTCAAATATATAGCCAATAAATGCAATATAACCACAATTGAGTGAAGAAATTCATTATTAGATATTTGTTGGATTTTTTGTATAATATATTTTTTGAATTTTTATGAAATATAAATCTTTTAGGGCTTTTTATATTTAGGGCTAATTACAAGGTTATAAAAAATACAATAAAATTTGAGACATAGTTTTGTGAATGAAGTGATTGTAAATTGTTGGAATAAGGAGATGATCCTTCTTCCACAAGAGTTGGACAGGGAGCTATGTCCTCTTCTGACTTGGTGTCTGAAGGCTTGAGGTTTTGTAATGCTAGGTGAAACACAATGGATACGATCTTAGCATCAAAACAAGACAAGAATTGGAAACAAATTCTAGTAAGAGGGTCTTCCCAGAAGAGAATCCTCCTACCAAGCAACTAACGATTATTGAAAATAAGGTCATTTACGTTTAGAGGGGAGAGTGAATCATGTCCCAATGTAAAACCATAGTACCTTGAATGAATTAGAAGATGTGGGATAAACCCTAGACCTCCTTCTCCAAGACTCCTTTGATCAATTAGCTTAGCCTTTTGTAACTGTGCTGCTCCAAAAAGTGCCTTTGAAAAATATTTGATTCAACCAAACAAAAGAAGAAAATTCACATGTACACCCTTTTGTTTCATGAGAATAATTCACATTTTTGATAGCTCAACAAGTTTACAATGTTTTGACAAGGAGGAGAAGGCCTAAATTTATAGGTGATGCTCTTCAAAATATCTCCCTTGGTCTCCCACAAAATAGGTAACTTGCCATCCACAAAAGTTTGGAGGCTAAGCTAAGAAAATTAATTTTCAAATTTTACGTTGGACAAACCCCAAAAGAGACAATCATGCTACAACATAGAGGCCTAGGAGGGCCGTTTTGACTCCCATTGACCAAACGTTCCACTTGTGGCTCCATGTTTGTATTGCTTGGAAAATTACCTTCCTCTAGGTTGCACAACGACTTGATTTAATTGCGAAATGACCCATAAGCGACTTGGGTCAAGGCTATCCATTAGGGCTAGGCTACAATTGCAATATCCCGGAAATAATTTTGACATAAACTTCGGGAATTTTTCTTCATAAATTATGCCGTAAATTTCTTCAATTAAAAATCATTCAATTTGCAGAATTTATGCCACAAAATTAAATAAATCTTACAACATAATAAACCCAGAGAACGCTACAACTTAAAATAGACAAAAAACACATGCATGAAATCTCAGCTTTATTATATTATCTACAGTATATGCCAGTACATCTGCAATTAGCTAAGTTGGGAAATAACTAAGATGGCCTCCAAAATTCTATTGCAATTCTGACGTTGGCCTCCCACAATAAATTGCATCTGGAAAATATGCCCAAATTGATAATCTAGATGATCCTCCAATCTTCAGATTCACTCCAGATTCGATCTCCAATAACACCGTTGAAGCTCCACAAGATTTTTGGATGAAATCTTCTCAATAGTGGGTTGGATTATCATCCAATTCACAATAGGAAACCCAAGGGTTTTTGTCTTGGGGCTTATGCAAGTTGAGAACCATGTTCCCAAAACCTTTCCAACAAGAAAATAACATAACCCCAAGATATCCCAAAATGAGTTGCTTCCCGTCCTTTTAAAGACTTGATGGTGTTAATTTTTCAATGTTCTACTGCAGCAACTGATGATATTTCTCCTTCTTGTTAGATTTACATGAACAAGTTATTTGCAATTTCCTACGACAAACATTGAAATACATATACTGCAGCCTACACCATTTAAAATAATATGCCGAAACAAGAAACTGAACAAGAGAAAGATACAACACAAATGGCACAGTTGTTTTTGGACAAACTTCCCCGAAAAAACCCAATGCGGGAAAAATGGTGCAACAAATCTGAGGGTTTTTATTATTAAGCAGAAGTTATTTTTGAATACAATCTTTGGATGCCTTGCTAGCAATCCAATACAAAGAATATTGCTCGGCAGAAGAAATTAGTGAGATTACCTCACTCTACACTGCAAGTCCCTGCTGATCTGACAGCTGAACCAACGAGTCCTTGGCTACTTCTATGTTGCACTTGCGTGGGCCTACGTCAACCTCTAAGGCACTGCGTCACCTCTGCTGGGAATAGACTTACTCGCAAGAGCTGACTCCAACCCTCCTGACTCAGAACATCAGCCTCCTCAGCAAATTTCGGACCTCTGTGTGGAAGGCTTCTGCGTTGCTTTGCATGGGTCCTGCGTGAGCCCTTCCTGGCTTTGCATCACCCTCTTTGCTAACTGCGTTGCCTCCTCTGTGTGTCTCTCTGCCTCTTTGCTGAGTATTCTTGGTTGTAGAGAAGATCCCCCAGCCAAAACTCTCTTTGCTCCTCTCTGTGTGATCACTATGAAATCATTGCGCTGCCTCTAGCTTCAACAATTCGATCTGATTGATCAACTCTCTGTATTTCTTCCAAATGACCCTCAAGCCTCGTTAAATAATCTTCTCGTTGACATTCAATGGCTCAGATTAGAAGCTAATCAATGGGTAAGATCATTTCTGCTAGATCCTTGTCTTCTTTTGGAAGTTACACCCACAGTTAGATTAATACCCATTAATTATTTTAATTTCCTAAGTTTAAACTTAGGGATCCATTAAAAATAATTAATTATTTTAATAAAATTGTCTTCGGGTGGAATTTCCCGAAATGCTTTCTAGGTTCTTTGGAATAAATGTGCCTAAGCCTCCCTACAAAATTTGAGACTTAGAGCACATCCGACACTACCAGAAATAAACACTCCCTCTTAGCGAGGAATGTGCTCTAGCAATGCCTCCCACTGAAGCATCACCCTGACTTCATAACATCGTCCTCTGTGCTGTTGATGTCTGACATGCTGTCCACCAACTACTGTGCTGCTGCTGCAATTGTACTGTTGCTGACACTGCCGCTGTCAACACTGCATCCGTACTACAACTCCCTCTGAATTTTTGCATCCGTGCTGCTGCTGGCACTACCACTGTCAACTGCAAACTGCTGCTACTATTGCATTAGCAACGAAAAAACATCCCAAATTACTGAGCAAGTGTTCAACATAGATGCATCTCGATGTTGAAGATCTGATTGTTGCTAGTTCCACGCTATCCCTCTGAAGCCACTGCGCTGCTGCTGCTACTGCACTGTGCCTCCCTGCACTACTGCAACTTTGCACTGGTCCATCCTGCTACTTCAGATCTGGGCTCCCGTAGCAAGGAATTGATTCGAGAGGCGAGCTCCTTAAGGATCCTGCCCATCTGTAGCTCTTTTGAATTACAACTCCAAATCAACCCACCTCCCTCCTAGAGGTATCTCGACTGTTATGGCGAACTCCTCCTCCTCGATCTTTGCGATGCAGCCTTCGGATCGTGCTTCTCATATTTGTCCTTCTTCTTTAGAGGACATTGTGTTGCGTACTGACTCATTTCACCACACCTGAAGCATTTGATTTTTGAGACGTCCTTCTTCTACTTCCGCTGCTCCTGCTGCCTCTTGGTGTGAAAATTTCTAACCTGAAATTCTATTACGCAACAATTGATTTATTTCACCTACTTATTAGTCTCAATAAGCTATTTACGAAATTCCTTCAACAAATATTAAAATAAATTCTACTGCAGTTATCACACAATTACCCAAAGAAAAATACATGCACAAGGATCGGTCACATTAACAGAATTATTTTTGGACAATTGTCCCCGGGAAAACCCAATGTGGGAAAACCGATGCAACAGATGAGGGCTTTATTAATCTTTGACAGCAATTGCTTTTACAAGGAATGATTTTATAGAGAAATTGAAAGAAGACACCCGAGACTTTCCCTCTGAGACCATCTGACACTTTGGAGACCCTGCTCCCACTTCTGCGTCACCCTTGCGTCACTCTGATTGACCAACATCGCTCTAAGTGGCTCTGCGTCTCTCTGCGTCAGCTTGCGTAGGCCCTGCGTCTCTCCTTTGGACTGCATCTCTCTTTCTGCGCTGTCTTCCACTGCCTCTGCGTCACCTCCTCCTTGACCACTACCTGCTGCTAAAGCCCTCCTCCTCCTCCACCCTGCAACCCCCTCTAAAATTGATTTCCTCTTCCTTGAGAATCAAATTTCCTTGAGAAACTGGGTATTTGTCGGTGCATCTCCAAATGACCCTCAAGCCTTCTCTTATACTTTTCTTGTTGATGAATCAAGGACCGAGATTAAGTCCCTAATCAATGGCTAAGATTAAAACAGACTTGATCCTCGTCTCTTAGAAGCTTCTCATCCTTATCTTTATTAATACCCATTAATATCTTTATTTTCCTAAGTTTAGACTTAGGAACCCATTAAAAATATTAATTATTTTAATAATTTCTCATCCGATGGAATTTCTCAAACGATTTCTGTGTCTTGGAGATCTCATGTGCCTTAGCCTCTTCTCCAAATTTCAAGACTAGAGCACATCCGATGCTACCAAAAATCAACACTTGGATGCGAGGGCTGCATTTTCTTCCTCCTCCTTGGGTGTTGAAGATAATGGAGAATATCCTAGAATAGTGTGAGTTGGTTCACGTGACCTTAGGATAGGAATTAGTTTCTATTTCTTAGGTTATTGTTCTAACTTCCCTAAAAACCATGATTACTATATAATGTGTGATGTACATGAACAATGTAGAGCGTTCTGCAGAGCCAGACTCTCTTGGTTCAAACTCTCTTTCGTAGAGCTGACCAGTGGGTTTTATTTCTTTGAATATAACATTGCCATTTTTATCATGGTATCAAAGCGTCAGGGTTGAGGAACCTGTACGCTAAGAGGAGGGTGCGACTAAATTGAAATTGTCGCAGGTTTCAGGAGAATAAACGCGACGATTACAAAATCATACTTAACATCGTCGTCTCAGATATTGGGTGTATAGTTGCGACGATGTCACAGATAAGTGGTGTACACCTGCGACGACGTCTCAAATAAGTGATGTACATCTGTGACGATCGTGTAAACAACAAAAAAGGCTCCGAGAGAAGGTTGCAAAGGCTGACAACATAAGGTTGTCTGGAGGCTGTGAAGGAAGCCACGGTGATCTGCGGGTGTGCTGCGAGATCAAACAACATTGAAGATCAATGATCTGTCTTTGTCATAGATCTAGGGTAAATCTAACATCTTCTTTTACCTGTCGATTTTTTTTGTCTAAATTGCCAAGATGAATAATAATATGTTTAAAGCATGCTTGAATGAGCATAACAAGCTCGATGGTTCCAATTATGCAAATTAGAAATTCAAGATGCGGACTCTGCTAGAAGTGTAGAGTGCTTGGACGATTGCAAATAGGGATGAACAGAAGCCAACAGCTGATCCGCAACAGTCCCAGATTGGGAGAAGCATGAGGATAAAACAAGGACGTTACTGAAGATGTCAATGAAAGACAACATCATACCACACATCAGAGAGTGTAAGACAACTGACAAGATATGGGGAATTCTGAAGGATTTGGATGAGATCAAGAATATAAATCGTCATATGTTCTTTAAGAGCAAGATCATATCCCTGAAGATGGAGGAGAATGAAACAGTTGCTTCATTCATAGCAAGGATCAAGGATTTGAAGAACAAACTGTCAGACATTGGCGAGGCGGTTGCAGATACAGATCTTGTAACCATTACAATGAATGGTGTGACAGATGACTATCAAACGTTCATCACTAGGATAAATGCAAGAGAGAAGATCCCGAAATTTGAAGAGCTGACAGGAATACTAATGCAAGAAGAAGAAAGAAGATCGACTCTGAAGCCCCAGAGTGTCGATCTTGCATTGATGGCGAAAAAGAACTTCTACAAAGGAAAAGGAAATCCACAACAACGAAACGGAGGAAGCTCACAGAAAAGACCAAATCTGACCCAAGGTATGAATCCGAATAGAAAAAACTTTGTAATTAAGTGTTTTAATTGCAGAAACTGGGTCATTTAGCTAGAGAGTGCAGGAAGAAGAAATATCATGAAGAACAGCAAAAGCAGAAACGACATGCAGGTCATCTCGCAAATGAAAATCATGTGCAGAATTTCAGATTGTTCATGGCAGATCGTGATGAGAATGTTGATGCAGACATCTGGTATGTAGATTCGGGAGCATCAACACATATGATAGGGAACAAGCAATAGTTTGAAGATTTTAAAGAAATCAACGACAGAGCACAAATCTACCTAGGTGATGATAAGTCATCAGATCAAAGGATGTGGGAAAATTTATGTCATTCTACCTAATGGTAATGTAAAACAAATTCATAATGTCATGTATGTGCCCGGTGTAACATAGAACTTGATTTCTATATCCATGATCACAGATCAAGATCTTAAAGTTGAATTTTTAAATCTAACTATTATATTAAGGATCTGCTAGATGGCATGAAGACAATTGCTATAGCAATCTGAACAGGAGGTCTGTACAAGTTAGATGTAAGACCTATACCAGTTCGAGCCTTGACGGTTGCGAGTTTGACAACAGAAGAGCTATGGCATCAGAGATTTGGTCATATCAACTACAACGATTTGCTGTTACTACAAAAGAAGGAAATGGAAAGAGATCTTCCTATGCTAAAGCAAGTACATAATGATTGTGATGCATGTACATTAGGAAAAATGCATAGAGAAGAATTCCATGTTCGAGTAGAAAAGAAACAAAGGGATATACTTGAATTAGTGCATACAAACCTGTGTGGACCCATGAAACAAAATCATTAAGAGGTGCACTATATTTTTTACTGTTTATTGATGACTGCACAAAGTTTTCTTGGGTATATTTCTTGAGTAAGAAGAGTCACACATTTGAATACTTTAAGCAGTTCAAATACATGATTGAAAGGAAAACAGGGAAACAGATAAAAATTCTTTGGTCCGATTAAGGGGGAGAATACAAGAAAGATGAGCTTATCAGGTATTGCAAAGGCCATGGAATATTGCAGTAGTTCACAATACCCCCTACTCCACAACAAAATGGAGTAACTGAAAGAAAGAACAGAACACTGGTGGAATGTGCTAGGAGCATGTTGAAAGGTAAGAATATTTCGAATAGTTTTTGGGCTGAAGTAGTGAATACTGCATTTTATTTGAAAGATAGGAGTCCTACAAAGAGTCTTGAGTTTAAAACTCCTTATGAAGCATTATATGGATTTAAGCCTGCAGTAAAACACTTAAGAGTATTTGGATCTGAAGCATTTGCCCATATTCCAAAGGAAGATAGAAGAAAACTAGATTCGAAAGCCATCAAATGTACTTTTATAGAGTATTGTTCACAATATAAGGCTTATAGATTATTTAATCCCTCCACTCACAAGATTTTTGTTAGTAGAGATGTATTCCATGAGCAGGATCATGAAGAATCTAATAAGCACAATGAGGAATGGGATATTTCGTACTTGGTGGAAGAAGAAGCAGAAAACAATCAGGATCAACAAAATACAAAAGCAAAAGATGAACAACAAGAACAACAGCAGCAGCAGGAAGAAAATAATGATCAAATAAGGTTTGAAGCTACCCCACCTCTCAAGAGATCAGGTAGGAAAGCTCAATTACTTGCAAGATATAGGGAAAATGCTTTTATAACTAGTATGATGAATGTGGTTGAACATTCTAGTTATAAAGAAGCAAATGAATGTAGAGAATGGAAAACAACCATGGAACAAGAATATGAATCAATAATCAAGAACAACACTTGGGAACTAGTTGAACTTCCTAAAGGAAAACAAACCATAGGTTGTAAATGGTTATACAAACCGAAGATTAATGTAGATGGAGCCAAAGAAAAATTAAAAGCTAGATTGGTAGCAAAGGGGTATTCACAAAAATAAGGTATAGAGTCTAGACTATGAAGAAACCTTCGCCCTTGTAGTTAAACTAAACACTATCAGAATGTTAATTGCTTTAGCTACTAAGAAACATTGGATGATACACCAGCTACATGTAAAGTTTGCATTTGTAAATGGAGAACTAAAAGATGAGGTTTATTTAGAGCAACCTAAATGGTTTGTCCAGAAAGGGAAAGAACATTTAGTATGTAGATTGAAGAAAGCACTTTATGGACTAAAGCAAGCACCCAGGTCTTGGTATGAAAAGATTGATTCATTTTTTCTACAATTTGGCTACAACAGAAGCAAAAATGACCCTAATCTTTACACCATGCAAGATGAACAAGGGCGCATAGTGATGATTTCTCTATATGTAGACGATTTAATCACTATAGGGGATGCTACATATTTGATTAAAGAAATCAAGCAACAGATGTCACAGGTACTCGAAATGAAACACCTTGGTGAATTAAGACACTGTTTGGGTCGTGAAATTTGGAGAAATTTAGGAAAAACATTTATGTCCCAAGGAAAGTATGTCAAAGGCCTGTTAGAGAGATTTAGGATGGATCAGTGTAATCTTGTAGCAGTACCATTACAACAAAACATCAAATTGTAGAGTGAAGATGGCTCAAAGGAGGCAAATACGACACTTTACAGATAGCTGGTTGGGAGTCTAATCTACCTAACCACCACTAGACTAGATTTGGTTTATGGAGTCAGTGTGCTAAGCCAATATATGTCGAAGTCAGTTGAAAGCCATTGGAATGCAACGAAAAGTGTTTTGAGGTATCTACAAGGTACTGTAGATTACGGTATTATTTACACTGACTCTTCTGATGTTAGATTGACAAGATTTGCGGATTCAGATTGGGCTAGAAATTTAGATGATCGCAGATCCATAACAGGTTATGCATTCAGCATTGGATCCGGGGTGATCACATGGAGCAGCAAGAAGCAGAACACAGTCTCCTTGTCCTCAGCGGAAGCAGAGTATCAAGCCATGTGTGCAGCAACGTGAGGCAGTTTGGTTGCGGAGACTTCTCCAGGATGTCGGGGAAGAACAGATAGATGCAACAAAAATCAGATGCGACAATTAGAGTTCAATCAAACTTGCTAATAATCTGGTGTTCCACAAAAACACTAAACATATTGATACACAATTCCACTTTGTCAGGGAGAAAGTGCAATCAAAAGAAATCCATTTGGTATATTGTAATACATGTGATAATGTTGTAGACATTTTCACTAAGCCTCTTGGAAAAATCAAGTTTGACATGTTTAGGGAGATGTTAGGCATATTTGTGAACCCCTTCTCTATTAAGGGGGAGCGTTGAAGATAATGGAGAATATCCTAGAATAGTGTGAGTTGGTTCATGTGACCTCAGGATAGGAATTAGTTTCTATTTCTTAGGTTATTGTTCTAACTTCCCTAAAAACCATGATTACTATATAATGTGTGATGTACATGAACAATGTAGAGCGTTTTGCAGAGCCAGACTCTCCTGGTTCAGACTCTCTTTCGTAGAGCTAACCAATGGGTTTTATTTCTTTTAATACAACATTGTCATTTTTATCATTGGGCTTTGACCCATTGTTGCTACTTCCGTCAAGCTTACACTTGACTAGATATCTGCTCAGCTCCTCTTGCTTAAGAGATGCCCACATCTCATCCCAATTTGGCAAAGTCGCCCTGCCTAGGGTACTCTGGACAAAGACTTGCCAATCTTCAGAAACAGAATTTAGGGCCAGCCTTACCATCTCGGATCCTTGAGGTGTAGACCCCACAACTGCTAACTCGTCACGGGTCTCTTGAAGCTTTGTGAGGAATGGATCTATGTGCTATCACTTTTGCATCTGTGCAGATCTTAGTTTTTGCTCTAAGTACATCTTCCGCTGCTTGGAAGATCCTTGATACAGCATTACAAAGGCATCCCACATCTCCTTAGCAGTTCCTCTGCTAGCGATGTCACAAACCACGTGATCCTTTACTCCATCAAGGATCATTCTCTTGGCGTTTGCCATTTTTTCCTGGTACTTCTTCAACGGATTTGGATCTGCAGGCACAACCACCCCGCTGTCGACATAGGTCTTGAGAGAATGCTCATCAGGAAGGAATGACTTCCTTGCCTTCCAGATGACATAGTTGGATGCCCCATCCAACCTATCCTGATCTCTTAGCCCATTGGTTGCCACATCTGCCACGAAAATGTCAAATTGCTCCTCTCTGCTTCTCACTGCTGCTGCTTAGCCAATAAGAAAACAAACTTCTTGGTGGGAAGTCTATTGAGGAAAAATTCCCACACTGTGTTTCTCCTCTCCCTTCTGATGTCTTTCAGCCCAACAATCTGCCTGCCGAAAAACTGCATCCCACCAACTCTTCCTCACGTTGAGGATCAATGTTGCTCCCTCTACCACAACAAGATTTCGATCTGGAAGCCCTTCCTCTCTGTCAACTCACTCAAAGGAAGACTTTCCTCAAAAATTTAACCCTCCTGGCTTGGATTGCGCAATCCCTCTGGGGATTCGAATTGTTGCCTCCTGCAACTATTTCGATCTCCTTCCTTGCCCAGCGTTGGGTATTTTGGTACTGTTATTCTTGTCTCACCTGCACTGCTCTGATGCCATGTGAAAATTCCTAAAACCGGAATCCCTACTGCAACAACTGATGATATTTCTCCTACTTGTTAGATTTACATGAAGAAGTTATTTGTAGTTTCCTATGGCAAACATTGAAATACATACACTGCAGTCTACACCATTTAAAATAATATGCCAAAACAAGAAACTGAACAAGAGAAAGATACAACACAAATGACACAATTGTTTTTGGACAAAATTCCCCAGAAAAACCCAATGCGGGAAAACTGGTGCAACAGATTTGAGGGTTTTTATTATTAAGCAAAAGTTATTTTGAATACAATCTCTAGATGCCTTGTTGGCAATCCAGTACAGAGAATATTGTTGATTTGTGGTAGTATGGGATGTGCTCTAGCCATGAAAATTGGTGAAGAGGCTAAAGCACATGAGATCTCCAAGACCCAGAAATGGTTTGGGGAAATTCCACCCGATTAGAGAGATATTAAAATAATTAATATTTTTAATGGAGTTTCAAAGTCTAAATTTAGGAATATTAAAATATTAATGGGTATTAATATAAAACTGGGTGAGAATGTTCTAAATGACATGGATCAAGCCAAATTTAATCTTAGCCATTGATTAGGGACTTAATCTTGGCCGTTGAAGACTCGAGGAAAAGTATAAGAGGAGGCTTGAGGGTCAATTGGAGACACACCGAGATTGATCAATCACCTCAATTTTTCGGAGCGATGTTTGTTGAGAAAGTCGAAGAAGTGATCTGAATTGCAGCAAGGGGCAGTGAGTACATAGTAGAGAGGCAAAGATAGTGCCAAAGGGTCAATGTAGTGACTGAGGAGGCTACGCAAAGTAGGAGGAGCTACACAGAGGCAACTAGAGACTGCGCAGAGGCTGAGGGGCTTGTATGGGTGACGCACAGGGCCAGAGAGTTGATGCAGAGTGGTATAAGGTTGATGCAGAGGGTTCTAGAGCTATGCAAAGGCTAGCAGGGCTGATGCAGAGCCTTGTAGAAGTGCCGGAACGATTTTCGTGGTGCAGACTAGTGCTGAGAAGCTGAATATTTGTCTCCGAGAAGAGGTATTACTGTCGTGTAAAAATCTCTGTTGGGTGAGCCAGTTTGGCACCCTAGTTGTACTCAAGAAATTTGCATAATAATAAATCCCTCAGAACTGCTGCACCGGTTTTCCCGCATTGGGTTTTTCGGGGACAATTGTCCAAAAATAATGGTGTCCATTGTGTGTTTTCTAGTATTTCAGTTGCTGATCTGTATATGAGTTAAGGCTACATTTGTGTTTATTTTCAGTATTTATATGTATAAATGTCTTGTTAATGGAATAAATAAGTAGATAAAATAAACCAGATAACGCACTACGGATTTCTAATGTGTTAGAGCCAGAAATTTCAACAAATATCACTTGACAGAAGAAATTAGTGAGATTACCTCACTCAACACTATAAGTCCTGGCTGATCCGGTAGCTGAACCAACGAGTCCCCGGCTACTTCTGCACTGCCCCTGCGTGGGCTTGCATCAGCCTGTAAGGCATTGCGTCACCTCTACTGGGAATCGATTTGCTCACAGGAGTTGACTCTAGCCCTCCCAGCTTAGAATGTTAGCCTCCTTAGCAAATTTCAGACCTCTACGTGGAAGGCTTTTGCGCTGCTTTGCGTGGGTCCTACAGAGCCCTTCCTGGCTCTGCGTGACCCTCTCTGCCAATTGTGTTGCCTCCTCTGTGTGTCTCTCTTCTCTGCTGAGTATTCTTGGCTCCGAAGAAGATCCTCCAACCAAAACTCTCTTTGGCCCTCTCTGCGTGATCACTATGAAATCATTGCGCTGCCTCTAGCTTCAGCAATTCGATCTGACTAATCAACTCTCTGTATTTCTTCCAAATGACCCTCAAGCCTCCTTAAATATTCTTCCTGTTGACATTCAACGGTCTAGATTAGAAGCTAATCAATGGCTGAGATAATTTCTACTTGATCCTTGTCTTCTTCTAGAAGTTACACCCACAGTTAGATTAATACCCATTAATTATATTAATTTCCTAAGTCTAGATTTAGGGATCTGTTGTCGCATAGAATGTCTAGGCACCGGGACAATGGTCAGATCGGGGGTTGTCACTCTGATCCCCAATCTCTCTATTTAAGCTGTCTCCCTATAGTAAGCTAAGGTGGGTAGACCCTATGGAAAAATGGAATGAAAAAGAACTAGTTGGGAACCAACCAGTTCGGGAGACACATGGAGGCGATCAAATACTTGATTAAGATTTAACAAGACTTAGGATTTGATTAGATTTTAAACGATTGATACCAGTGCCTTATGGAGTCAAAGATCTTGCTAGGGAACTTAAGAGCAAGTAATCGATTAGCCACTGCTGCTTAGATGAATGACTATCTTATATGAAATGCACTAGATGATGGGATGATTTTAGACTCGAGGAAGGGAAAACACTTGCTTCGCAAAAGCCTTCAATCACCAAAATGAAATGTTCCCTTTATGGATGAAGACTTAAAAATAAACTTCTGAAGATATTACAATTAAACCATAGGCTTATTTCAAATCTTTTCTGATACAATTATAGCTCAATGAAAACAAAAACTTCTTTGCAATTTAATATAGATGATCACAAATATTCAACTTAGGAAACAAAGATATGAAATCTATTATAATTCCACGATAAAATTCCTTAATGATTGCTTGAAAATATTTGCAAAATATCTAACATGTAACGAGCATTAAATAATTTAAGCAATGTCGATCAATTTTGATAGATGCACAATGTTTTAGCAATTAAATTTCAAGAGATACAACCATGAAATTTAAATACTAACCAATTTAGATCCTAGAATTTAAATGATTATGTTTAGTGGCCCAAATCTAGGAAAATTTACCACTTTCCTATAGTTAATCTTTAGATGCAAAAAAATTAAGCTTGTTTAACTATAGAGAAATGAAAATGCTAATACCAGAACAATTTTTCTTTTAGATCTTATCCTTAGCACAAAAAGACACCAAGAAGGAATTTTAAATTCACAAATTAATTATTCCTTAGGAGAATTTCTCGATGTGCTTAAGTTTTATGAAGTAAGACTTAATGTGGTA
Source organism: Pinus taeda (assembly GCA_000404065.3). Classification (NCBI taxonomy): domain Eukaryota; kingdom Viridiplantae; phylum Streptophyta; class Pinopsida; order Pinales; family Pinaceae; genus Pinus; species Pinus taeda. The sequence goes on along the minus strand of APFE030806456.1, from coordinate 80,944 downwards.
AATGATCAATCATGACTTTTTAAATGTGACCAAAGTAAATCAAAAGATTCAATAATTTTCTAAATTTTTTTATGGGCCAGAGGCCACATAAAAAATTTAAACTCTTTAAGTGTCAAATTTAATTCTGATTTCCTTCCTAGCCACATAAAATAAACTTTTTAGGTTTTTTAGGGTTTTTTTAAGTGTTTATATTTTTAAAGATTTTTCTGAATTAAAAAAATTAAATCTAAATCTAAATAAAATAGTGAAAAATCAAAATAAAACAAATGAAAACAAAACCAAAATCTAACCCCTCTTTTTTTATGTTTTTTAGATTTTTAACTTTTAGGATTTTTTTAATTTTTATGATTTTTTGAATTTAAATAAAAAAATCAAAATCAAAATAAAACAAAGATAAAAAAAGAAAAAGAAATAAGATAAAACCATTTTATTTATTTTTATTTTGTTTTGAATTAAAATGAACCCAAACAAATGACAAAAAAATAGAGTTGGAAAAGGACTAAATTAAGTCGAAAGATCAAACTAAACAAAACTATGCATACACTAATTCTAACCAACACAATAAAAAAAAATAAAAAGGAAAAATGTAAAGGTTTGAGCGTTTGTATGGAGTTATGCGGAAGGATTGGACAACGACGGCAAAGGAAGACTGCGAACAGGAGCAAAGGATACAATGAGGAGGATGAACGCAGGCAGAGAACGCTGGAAGAACAACTAAGGAGCAATGGAGGATTAGCAGGTTATCGGGATGAGGGAGCACGTGTAATGTGAAAGGAGGTTGAGGATTGTGTGAGGATGGCAGCACGCTGGAGAAAAGGCAGAAGGAGAGGATATGGGCTTTCTTTTCTCTTTTGCAGGTTTTGTTAGGCAACAAGCAACAATCAGATCTAGGAGCAAGGGTTTAGAGAGTAGATAGCAATGGGAAGGAAAGAGATCACGTAGACAGGGAGGATGGTTGCAGCAAATGGAGTGTTATATGCAGGTTGAAAGGCAGCGTGGATGGGAAAAAACGCAGTATATTAGGCAGTGATGGAAGGGGTTTTGAAGCTTAAATGGAGCAAGGGGAGCTGGAGCAATGACGACAAACCTTCCCAAAAATTTCAAAAAAATTTGGAGCACAAAAACAAACCCCAGGTAGCAGACAAGAGAAACTGGTAGTCAAATAACCCAAATTTTTTTTCCAGAAACCTTTGATTAAGATGTTGTACTTCTGCTTAAGATTCACCAGTCAAACCCTTTAAAAAAATTAAAAATTTTCTAGATTCAAAAAAATTTAAGAAACCCTTGGACTTCAAAAATAATTCCCCTGCAAAAGCTAGTTTTGAGGCCAGATCTTACCCTTCAGGGCCTAGATTTGGCTTCAAAATCAAACTTCACCTTCAGATCTGTAGTTTGTTCCTGAAAACACAAACACCCAGAACTCGGATATACAAAAATAAATGAAACCCCAAAAACCCTAGTCAGAGAAATTAAAAAATTTACAGATCTATGCACAAGGACAACAGATCTACTAGATCTGGTGAGTGTGAGTCCAACTCTGCTCCCAGATCTGATAATCTAGGGCTCTTAAAAGCCAGATTCATCAATTTAGCACATAAAAAAATTTGAAATTTGAAATTTAAATGTAGGTGCTTTGCCCAAAACCCTTCATGCATCACCAATAAAAATCTCATGATAAGCCCGAGATCAAATCAAACTGGGTTCTTCAAAAAATACGAATCGGGAGTTTGCTGGTCCAACTGAAAACTTCCCCGAACGCCCGATGATCTAAAAAATCAAGAATTTCTTGCATAACTCAATTCAACCATCAACATAGAGTGAGAAAACGATAATAAAATTCAGATTAAATAAAGATACCTGCTATTATATTCAAAACTTAAATTACCATTCAAACCCCAGTGACTGAGCAAGATACCTTTACGCAAATCACTCTTCAGAAAGCTATCATCAATGGTTAAAAGGAAATTTATGCATGAAAATGACACATCTCACAGTATTTCCACGAAGAGTAACACCATCAGAAATTAACCCCAAAGTCTTTTTTTATTGCTCATAAAAAGATTACATGAGAGCTTTCACTTAGCACATGATTCAAAGATCAGATCCACTGACTCACAAATGACCTCCTATTTAAAGATAAATCCTCCAATGGCTAGTTTGAATGATCCTCGTCAAAGCAATCTCGACCGTTGATAAGGATCAAAATTTCTTTTAATCTCATCCATCGAAATTTTTAATTATTGAGGAAATTCGAATTTTTTAATTTAATGCATTTTAATTAATTCAAAAATTGAATTTTTGAATTAATTTTTTCAAAATTTTGACTTTGACTTAACCCCAGGGACCAAAGGCTTAAAATTTAGCAAAATAACCAATTTACGTTAGTTCTTGGACCTCTTAAAATTTAATTTTAAGAACCCACGAATTTGCCTTTGGAAAATTTAAATTTACCTGGGACCTGTAATTAATTAAATTTCTCGCTTAGGATTTTAATTAATTTTTGGCCAGAAAATTTAATTAATTAACCTATGAGGGGATAAATTATTTTTCCAGCCCTCAAGACAATTTACATCATTATTTTCATATCTTTTACATCACAAGGGGGAAAATCCATCTGAAATAGACCCTCACAGACTACCCATTTCCGTGACACAGATATAATCCTGCAGATCCATTGACTCACAAATGACCTCCTATTTAAAGATAAATCCTCCAACGGCTAGTTCGAGTGATCCTCGTCAAAGCAATCTCGACTGTTGATGAGGATCAAAATTTCTTTTAATCTCATTTGTCGAAATTTTTAATTATTGAGGAAATTCGATTTTTTTAATTAAATGCATTTTAATTTCTTCAAAAATTAAATTTTTGAATTAATTTCTTCAAAATTTTGATTTTGACTTAACCCCAGGGACCAAAGACTTAAATTAGCAAAATAATTAATTTACCTTTGTTCCTGAACCTCTTAAAATTTAATTTTAAGGATCCATGAATTTTGCCTTTGGAAAATTTAAATTTACCTAGGACTTATAATTAATTAAATTTCTGGCTTAGGATTTTAATTAATTTTTGGCCAGGAAATTTAATTAATTAACCTATGAGGGAATAAATTATTTTTTTCAACCCTCAAGACACTTCACATCATTATTTTCATATCTTTTACATCACAAGGGGGAAAACCCATCTGAAATAGACCCTTACAGACTACCCATTTCCACGACACAAATATAATCCTGTAGACTAAGCAATTTGTAATAAAATAACCTAACCAAATAGTTAGGATTATTCTCAAATCACTTTTACATAGACTCGATCTGTAACAGTAGGATCGCCTAAGATTCCAGTGACAAAATTCATTCTAGCTTTGGGGTAAGGCTGAAGGAAAACTCTGCCGACCATCCGAGAATGGATTGATGAGACAAAAAACCTCCCGGAATGTAGATCGTCACCAGAAAAATAGGCTTACCTAGGCAATTACATACATGACACAGATCTGACGAGATTATTTACATCATATACATGTAGAATGGATTTACATTATAACATGACAATCAGGTTGATGATGAAAGTTGGATGACACAGACACATCGATCAGGCACAATCCCTTTTGTGAAGAAAGTGGGTGTACTGCTATGGGTCGTTGACACGTAGTGGTTAGCAAGACACATTAAGAATAATTAATTATTTTAATAAAACTGTCTTCGGGTGGAATTTACCAAAACACTTTATGGGTTCTTTGAAATAGATCTGCCCAAGCCTCCCTGTAAAATTTGAGACTTAAAATAGATCTGATGCTACCAGAGATCAACACTATGCTGGAACAATCACCTATAACAATTCTTCTTCCAATAGCAATCAATTATCCAATATGTTTTCAATCACTCAAAGACAGTAAGCAATTGTAGATAGTGAAAGTCCTCCAAAACCCTTAAGCCATCTGATGACATAATCTTGTTCTTGTAAACTGGTTGCCACCAACCCTAGAAGTCCATCCTGACCACATCACAAGGGAAGCTGAAAATAGGGAGGGACATCACAAAATTTCCTTTGAAAAATATTTGATTCAGCCAAACAAAAGAACAAAACCCATGTGTATGCCCTTTTGTCTCATGAAAAGAATTCACATTTTTGATAGCTCCAAAATTTTATAATGTTTTTATAAGGAGAAAGCCTAAATTTATAAGTGACGCTCTTCAAAGTATCCTTCTTGGTCTCCCACAAAATAAGTAATTTGCCATCCACAAAAGCTTGGAGGCTAAGTTAAGATCCTTCTTGGTCTCCCACAAAATAAGTAATTTGCCATCCACAAAAGCTTGGAGGCTAAGTTAAGAAAATTAATTTTCAAATTTTACATTGGACGAATCCCAAAAGAGGTAATCATGCTACAACAAAGAGGCCCAAGAGGGCCGTTTTGAATCCCATTGACCAAACGTTCCACTTGTGGCTCCATGGCTATATTGCTTGGAAAATTAGCTTCCTCTAGGTGGCACAACGACTTGATTTAATTGAGAAATGACACCTAAACGACTTGGGGAAACGCTATCCATTAGGGATAGGATACAACTTGCTTGGTGATGTTATCTTTTGCTTGCTTTATGGTATTCTTTGCCTTGAATGTTGTTTTTCCTTGCTTGGAGGCCTCTTAGCTGACTTGGGGAAGACTTCTCTATGCCTTGACTTGCTTATTTGACCCTTTTTGCTTCTAAATTTAGGACTTGCAAACTACTAGTGGATTGGGGATGAATTTGCTTGAGAAATAGGCTTGAACTTGACTTCTTTGACCCTAAAATGCCCTTGGGGGCCTTACTTCATCAATACGCTTTATTGACCTTGCTTGATGAGAACTACTCATTCCTTCTAGAGGACTTGACCTCCCTTTTTTAACCCTAAACTATTGATTTGTGTAGCTTGGGAGGTACTCCAAGCCCTAGGGTTCAGGGTTTGCAGGGCAAAGCGCCACAAGGGTCACTTGTGGACTTGGAACCCAACTATGATGTTTTGCACCCAATCATGTTTGGCGCAATTCTAGAGGCACATTTTTACATGTGATGGCATGAGACGATAGAGGGCGGAAAGACAAATCTAACGCTTTGAGAATCATTAGGGGATTTTTGAGGTATAAAATGAGCCTCCTTAGGAAATTATAAAATAAGAGTGGAAATAATAAAATAAGATTATATTACATCATCAAATTTTAGAGGGAAAAAAGAAAAAATATTTTTTCAACTCGTATTTTCATCTTATCTCCCTATGGGTTTACTCAAATTTCGAGCAGAAACACTCGTTGGATGCAAAATTTGATTCATCATCCAAGGATTACTCATGTTGCATACTTATCATGCTTTTCATGTATTTCTCATTTTTCGTGTAGTAGGGTCCACCAGAAGTATGCAACATGGGTGCTCCTTGGATGAGGAATCCAATTTTGCATCCAAGTACTCCCACTCGAAATTTGAGTAAAACCTTAGGGAGATAAGTTAAAAATATGAGTTTAAAAAGTAGTTTTATTATTTTTTTAATATTTTTACTTTTTTACTCCAAAAATGGTGAATCATCCCCCATAGTTGACATCATCATCTTGAATCCTATTGGTTCTTATAAAGTTTATTTTTGTTGTACATTTTTGTTAGGAGGCCCATTTTAGACCTCAAAAGTCCTCTAATGCGTTAAATCTTGAATTGTAGAAGTGGAGAAATGAATTTTTGAAGTTGACAAATTAATTATTGGTTTTCAAGTCATGTAGACTTGATGTAAATTACTCCAACAGATGTGTCTCTTCACTAATTCGTTGGAGCCCCTCTTTAGGCTATAAAAAGAGGGTGAAGACATGTCATTTAGGCATCCATCTTGTGCAACACATATACATTAAAGAGGAACTCGTTGGAGAGAAGAACACTCTGATTTAACCGCAGCAAAAGAGGAAGGAAAGTGTGGAGTTAAGGGTTGTTTCTAGGGTCTGTTTGAGGGCCAAGTTTGCTGGAAGGGAGGCCGAGGTAGCTCCCTAGAGGGCCGAGACAGAGGTAAGTGTTTTGAGTATGTTTGGGTACTGTTTTGTGGGCATATCTCTATCATCTTGTTGGCCATAAGTTATAGGATTACTGTGTGCTAGGCTGCAGGCCATAACACCACAATAAGGTGTGTGTAAGGGAAGTTTAAGGGCTGGTTCAAGCCTACAACAATAGCGTGGTAGACGAGGGTTATTCCAAGGGAATGTCACAGTTCATGGAGGTTGTTTGAGGGTTGTTTAAGGGTCAATTAGTGGTTGTTGCAACCTGCAAAGTATGCCCTAACCAGTGACAATCAAGGGCAACGTGAGGACAATAGACTTGGAGCAAAAGTTGATGTGTGTTGGGTCAAAGTTGTTGACTAGTTTGGTTCGAGCAACTTGTTGGTGCCATGTGGAGGATCTTCCGAGGAGGTGAAGAGTCTTCCTAGGAGCATAATCGACAGTGAGTGGATTGGGTGTCATTCATCTAATTGGAGGGCAGTGCGTTGGCTACCCTAAGTAGCCCTAGAGCAATAGACAAGAAGAACGTTGTTGGTGCGTGATTGGGTGAAGTTTTGCAGCCTAAAGAGTAGCTCTTTGATGGACGAAAGAGGCTACTAGAGGTCAGATTGGAGCTCGGGAATTAGGCCTACCCAGAGAGCTAATTTATGAGCCCGTGTACTTGCAACAGAAGTGACATGTAGCATTGTTAGGTGGCAGCCTTCCTGGAGTCTCGATGTGTAGTGGCCTTCATGGACTAAGACACTGCTGAGCACTACAGAAGTGAAGGACCGACAAGACAAGATACAACATAGAAGTTGCAACAAAGTTTGTCATTGTATCTTGTATACCATAGACTATTGTATTATTTAGATTTGGTTTAATATAACGAAGATTGGTGATTGTACAATTTTGTTAAGAGGTGTGTATATTTGTGCATATGTGATTTACTGCTTTATATTTCTGCAGTGCAAAGTAGATTATAGTTGAGATCCTTGGAGCGACAGTGATTTTAAGACTCTAACCTAGACCCAAGGTCGTGGAAATTCAACATGGTATCAAAGCGTGTCTGAGCTACTTTGGAATTAAGTAAATTAGAGTTGTGCGCAGCGAAGTAGAGTGTGAGAGGGAGTTGGTCACATAGTCAGTGAAGGGTTCACTACAATATCAAAGTTGTAGGCAGGTCTCTGGTATGAGGACAGGTTGTCGGGGTTGTTTAACTATAGTCCTTGGAAGGAAAGGATCAAGTTGGTCTTGTAGGTCAACAGGTTCTGGGATTTTGCCGAGAAAGAGATCAAGAAGCCAACTGACCCTAAGGAGCTGGAAATATATGAAGATTTCGATGTGAGGGCAAGATTGATCATCCTAGATGGTGTGAAGGATGCCCTAATACCTCACTTGTCCTGGGAGAACAATGCACATGAGATGTGGATGGCTCTTCATAATTTGTTTCAGAATAAGAACGAGAATCGGGTACTGGTATTGGAGGATAAGTTGCAGTCCACAAATATGATAAAGGGTGAAAGCGTGACCTCATATCTGACAAGATTTTCTCAGGTTAAAGATGAGCTTGCTACAATCGGTGTGTCTACCTTAGATGAAGATATGGTAAGGATTGCCTTGAAAGGGTTCACTGAGGATTGGAAACCCTTCATCAAAGGGATCGTTGCCAGACTGCGATAGGTTGTGGGATGACTTCATTCAGGAAGAGTTGCAAGACGAGGATCTTCATCCGAAGAAGAAGACTTTAGATGATGACATGGCACTTGCAGCGTGAATGAAGGGTAAGCCAAAGAAAGACTTGAGTAAAGTAAGGTGTTTCAACTGTGGTGAGATGGGTCATTATTCGTCGAGATGTCCTATGAAGAAGAAGGGAGATGATGAGAAGAGGAAAGGAAAGCAGGCCATCGGTGTTGCCACTTCAGCTGAGGTAGATGATCTCTCCAAGAGATTGGAAGAGGACTTTGCTATGATTTCTCATTTCTTACAGGGTACTATCAATGAGGATGGATGGTACGTGGACAATGGTGAGATGAAGCAGGGTCACAAGAGGTTTTTGAGACTCTAGTTGAATGGGACTTGAAGTTGCACATGGTGTTGGGCAACAAGAGTCAGTGGGAGAACTGAGGATCGGGAGTTGTGCCATTCAAAATGGAGACAGCACGTGTGATTAGGGTCCAAGATGTACTGTTTGTACCAAGACTTAGATATAGCGTGATTTCCGTCTCGATGATCGAGAGGAAGGGGTTTGAAGTCTTTTTCCCAGATGGGAAGGTAAGACTCAGGCCCATATGCTCTAAGTTAGATGGGATTGTACTCGGAGTTAGAGAGCATGGTCTCTACAGGTTGACGGGAAAACTTGTGGATCATGGAAAGAAGTAAGTGGAGCAGGTGTCGATTCTAGAGAAGTAGGTGCAGGCTTCAAAGTAGTAGGTACAGGTTCCCGAGAAGAAGGTACACCTTCCCAAGAAGGTCCAGGTTCCAGAGACTCAGAAGGAGTCTAATTCGAGAGGGAGCTTGTAGATTCATAGGGAGACTCTGCAGTCCAAGAAGAGTGCGTGGTCAGTGGAGAGCCAAGAAGGAATCATGAAGAGAGTGGAAGAAGTTACATGATAACAAGAAGAAGCAGGGTGCTTCCAGTAGTGACAATAACACTTCCGAGAAGGGCGCAGTTCACCGCATAGGGAATGTTGCAATTGTGAGCACCGAGAGTTGGGCAAGTGTTGCGAGTAGCGATGATGATGATGATGAGTTACTTCCTAGTCTTGGAAGCACCTCCTCCACTAAGAGGGTGTGTTGATTTGTGTAGCTTGGGAGGTACTCCAAGCCCTAGGGTTCAGGGTTTGGAGGGCAAAGTGCCACAAGGGTCACTTGTGGGCTTGGAACCCAGGTATGGGGTTTTGCACCCAATCATGTTTGGGGCAATTCCAGAGGCACATTTCTACATGTGATGGCATGAGGCAATAGAGGACGGAAAGACGAATCTAATGCTTTGAGAATCATCAAATTTCAAGTTGTAAAAGTGGATAAATGAATTTTTGAAGTTGACAAATTAATTATTGTTTTTCAAGTCATGTAGGCTTGATATAAATTACTCCAATAGATGTGTCTCTTTGCTAATTCATTGGAGCCCCTCTTTAGGATATAAAAAGAGGGTGAAGTCATGTCATTTAGGCATCCATCTTGTGCAACACATATAGATCAAAGAGAAACTTGTTGGAGAGAAGAACACTCTGATTTAGCCACAACAAAAGAGGAAGGGACAACATTTAGTTTAGGGCTATTTCTAGGGTCCGTTTGAGGGCCGAGTTTGTTGGAAGGGAGGCTGAGGTAGCTCCCTAGAGGGCCGAGGCAGAGGTAAGTGTTTTGAGTCGTTTGGGTACTGTTTTGTGGGCAGCTCTCTATCATCTTGCTGGCCATAAGCTACAGGATTACTCTGTGCTAGGTCGTAGGCCATAGCACCACAGTAAGGTGTGCATAAGGGTAGTTTAAGGGTTGGTTCAAGCCTACAACAACAACGTGGTAGAAGAGGGTTATTCCAGGTGAATGCCACAGTTCATGGACCCTGTTTGAGGGTTGTTTAGGGGTCGGTTACTAGCTGTTGCAGCCTGCAAAGTGTTGATTTCTGGTAGCATCGGATGTGCTCTGAGTCTCAAATTTTGCATGGAGGCTTAGACACATGTATTCTCCAATACCCATAAATCATTTTGGGAAATTCCACCCGGAGACAGCTTTATTAAAATAATTAATTATTTTTATGGGACCCTAAGTCTAAACTTAGGAAATTAAAATAATTAATGGGTATTAATCTAAACTGTGGGTGAAACTTCTAGAAGAAGGTGGAGAAAGTCAATATGATCCTAGCCATTGATTAGGATCTAATGTGGGATGTTGATTGATCAACGAGAGGATTATAAGAGGAGGCTTAATGGGCACTTGGGGAATACACCAGAGGCAGATACTTAGTTGCCCGAGTAATATCAATTTTCTCACTGGTCGAAGTTCGGCAAGAGAAAATCGAATTAGAGGTAGAGTTGTAGGTGGAAAAGAGAGTGAGGGTAATCAACATCATTCAGAAGTACAAGGGAAGAAGACATAGAGCAGAGGGAGGACAACGCAAAAGTTGTGACGCAGGGAGAGCAGCATAGGGGTAGTTTGACGTTAGGACTGCATGGGGCAGTTTTGATGTTGGGACAATGTGGGAAATTTGACACTGGGACACAGTGAGATGCAGAGGAAAGAGGAGCACTTCTCCTGGATTAAAAACTTGTTAGGAAGCGTCTGTAAATTTTCTCATAGAGAATCCTATTCTATTATGCTGGTTGTAACTTGTACATGAGATTTTTGTTGAAGAATAATAAAGAAACCCTCATCTGCTGCACCAATTTTCGCACATTGGGTTATTTTGGGGACGATTGTCCAAAAATAATTGTCATTGTAGTTATATTTATGCTAGTATTTTTCTTTGCAATTTACTTTCTGCAATATTTTTAATTGTGAAGGCTGCAGTAGAATTTATTTCAATATTTGTTGTAAGAACACTGTGAATAGCTTATTTTTGAGTTAATAAGTAGAAGAAATAATATTAATCACTGCAGTTGGATTTCTGTTTAGAAATTTTCACATGGTATCAGAGCTAAGGTAAAGCAAGAAGAAAAGAGTCGGAAGACCCAACGTTGAAGGAAGAGAGGAATTTGAAATTCCCGCAGGGGCAGTAATTCTAATCCCAAGGTGGTTTGCGTAGTTCAAGCCAGGAGGACTAGATTTTCATGGTAAAGCTCTCTCTGAGTGAGTCGACAGAGAGGTAAGGTTTCCTGATCAAAGTCAATCAATGGCAGAAGGAACAACGCAATAGAAGATTCAATGAAGAGGGGTTTCTCAGGTGGGACGTAGTTTTTTCCTAGACCAGTTGTTGGGACACGGCAACGTCAGAAATCCATTGAAAATAGCACAAAGATGGATACTTAAAGTGTCTTAGAATTGTCTACCAAATTAGAAGAAGAATTTGCATCCCTAGCAAATTCAATGTCAGCTCATGTTTGGTACATTGATAGCAGGGCTTCAACTCATATGACTGGAGTACGAGAACATTTCTCAAGCTATCAAGAAGAACAAATTGCGAAAATTTCTAAACATAAATTCTATTACTGTAGTAACTGATTTATTTCACCTACTTATTATTCCCAATAAGTTATTTATGAACTCCCTTCAATAAACAATAAAATAAATTCTATTGCAGACATCACATCATTATACAGAAATAAATATATGCACAAGAATCAATCACATTAACACAGTTATTTTTGGACAATTTTCCCCAAAAACCCAATTCGGGAAAACCGGTGCAGCAGAGGAGTGTTTTACTAATCTTCAACGGTAATCGCTTTTACAAAAAAAATTACATAGACATTGGGAGAAAACACCTAAGACTTTTTCGCCGAGACTTTCTGACAACCTAGAGAGCTTCCTTTCTCTACTACGTCAACCCTGCGTCACTTTGCGTGGCTTTGCGCAGCTCTGATCCCTCTCTACGTCATCCTTGCGTCTCCCTCTATGCTGTCTCTCAGAGTCTTTGCGTCTCTTCTTCTGAGCTCTCTCACTACTACTAATCCCCCATTTTCCTCCACCTTGGAACTCTCCCTCTAAATCGATCTCCTTCTCTTTGAGAATCGATTTTTCTCGAGATATTGAGTATCTGCTGGTGTGTCTCCAAATGACCCTCAAGTCTTTTCTTATACTTTTCCTGTTGACGAATCAACAATCGAGATTAAGTCTCTAGTCAACGGCTAAGATTAAAACAGACTTGATCCTCATCTCTTAGAAGCTTCTCATCCTTATCTTTATTAATACCCATTAATATTTTTATTTTCCTAAGTTTAGACTTAGGAACCCATTAAAAATCTTAATTATTTTAATAACTCTTCATCCGGATGGAATTTCTCAAAACGATTTTTGGGTCTTGGAGATCTCATGTACCTTAGCCTCTCCACCAATTTTCATGGCTAGAGCACATCCGATGCTACCACAAATCAATACAAATGGAATTCCAAATTACTATGGGAAACAGAACGAAATGTACTCTAGGAGGGAGAGGCATGTGAAAATTCCTAATCCTCAAGGAACCCCTATTGTAACAAATCTGAATCTACTTCACCTACTTGATTTTAATATACATTATCAAGTTATTCTCTGAATACTGAAGCAAATTCTTTTTGCATCCTACACTTCTTTAAGATTTGAATACATGAAATAGAAAATTGAGCAAAGAACAAGATACATAGGACAGCTATTTTTGGACAAAATAGAATGCGAGAAAACCAGTGCAACCACTCTGAGGGTTTTCTATTACTAAGCAGTAATTCTGAATACAAATGATGGTTTCCCTCCCAGCAAACTAGTGATAGAGAAAATACAATAGCGGAAAATCTGAGTGAGTTTTACCTCACTTCACTTGGTAGATTCCAATTGATCCGGCAACAAAATTGGCTAACCATAGCTACTTCTGCGCTGGCCCTGCGTAGGCCCTCCGTCAACATTTTAGGCTCTGCGTCAGCCCTGCACTATCTCTTTTGCCCACTGCATAAACCTTCCCGGCTGTTCTGGCAGTTTCGGCTTTTTGCATGGAGGGCAGCTTTCTGCTTCAACGTTGGCCCTTCTGGCTCTGCGTCAGGCCTGTGTGGGCCCATATTGGCCCAACATCAGTCCTCCTGGCTGCTACGTTGCCTCCACAAGATTCTCTCTGCCTCTCTATCAGTACACCCGAACTATCCATGCTCTTCTGCTGCAGAATGATCACCTAGTTCGAATTTCTTAGCTTCCTAACCCCAAAAATCGAACTCTAAATCAATTTGTTCTCTCCATGTGTGTTTCTAAATGAATCCCAAGTCTCCTTCTTATAATTTTCTCGTTGAAACTTTAACAACTGAGATTAAGTCTCTAATCAACGACTAAGATTAAAACATGACTCGATCTGCCTTTTATATCAATCTCACCCATATTTTGATTAATACCCATTAATATTTTAATTTCCCTAAGTTTAGACTTAGGAACCCCATTAAAAATATTAATATTTTAATAAAGTATAATCTGGGTGGAATTTCACCAAACGGTTTCTGGGTCCTTTAGAACTCATGTGCCTTAGCCTCTCCACCAATTTTCATGGCTACAATAGATTCAATGCTACTAAAAACTAACAAGGCACCATAGCTACCAATGTTCTGCATGTGCCAAGATTAGGAATGAATTTGATTTCAGTGGTCCCAGTTACAGGACAAGGGATACAATGTATACTACATAGGAAAGAAAGTATACGTCAAGCATCCAAGCTGGAAGAAGAAGAGACAAATTGGAACTCGAAGCAACAAATTGTATAGGTTGCAGCTTGAGTCTCCAATGGCACTGATAGGCAACCACTGTAATGGTGGACAGGAATGGAATGAATTATGGCATAAGCGAATGGGACACTTACACCATGGAGCACTAAGGATGCTCAGAGAGATTGTTACAAGAGTACCAACCCTTAGTAGTGAGTATGATGACTTATGCCAAGGATGCGTGCTAGGGAGGTACGCTAAAGCAGCCTTTTCCAAAAGTAACAATAGAGTAGAATATGTATTGGGATTGATACACTCAGATATCTATGGTGCAATGTCCACTAGAGCTTAGTGGTGGCGAATACTTTGTCACTTTTATTGATGATCACTCTAGAAAAACCTGGATCTATTTCTTAAAGACCCAGGGTGTGGTCTTTGATCAATTCAGAGAGTTTAAGGCTCTCGTTGAAAATATGACAGGGAAAAAGATAAAGGTATTGCATTCAGATAATGGTGGAGAATATACAGACAGGGACTTCACAAATTTCTGCACAAAGGAGGGCATCAAAAGAGAGTGGACAACTCCATGTAATCCAAAGTAGAATGGAGTAGCAGAGTGGGAGAATAGAACTATTGTTGGGGCAACCAAAGCTATGTTGTATGATCAGGATCTACCTAAGTTTTTATGGGCAGAAGCTTGCAACACAACAGTGTATATCCAGAATAGAACTCCTCATAGAGCGTTGGGGAAGAAAACGCCCGAAGGAGTCTTCACAAGGAAGAAGCTGGAAGTCAGTGATCTTAGGATATTCGAAAGCATGGCATATTGTCACATTCCAGACGAGAAGCGCAGTAAACTGGATCAAACTGCAGAAAAGGGTATCTCGTAGGATATAGCGAGACCTCAAAGGCATATAGAATCTACATTCCTAGCAGTAGGAATATTTTCGTAAGACGAGATGCAAAGTTTATGGAGGATAGAGCTTTCAGGAAATCTTGAGAGATGCCAGCAAAAGGTTAGTCAATAGATAATCCACTAGTCCAGGAGCAGCAGGGGCAACAAGGAGGATAGGTAGGAGGACAAACACCTGGATCGAGTACAGTGACCAATACCAGTGTTTCCTCGAAAGGAGGTGTTGTCGCACAGATTGTCACGACAATGCTCAGATCGAGGGTTGTCACCCTGATCCTCGATCTCTCCATTTAAGCCGTCTCCCGAGGCTAAGGGGGTAGACCCTATGGGATGAATGAAGACCAACTGTGGACCAGTTGGGTTGGGAGACACAACAAGTCAATTTAGCATTTGATTAATTTATAAATTAATGGACTAGTGCCTTATGGAGTTAATGATTAAATGATTATTTATTAAATATTACAGAAATATGAACCTTGTAAAACAATCATTTTATCATCGAATATCCCAAGCGATACAAGCTATTCAATAAAATCCATGCTTTAATAATGATTTAGCAATTAAATTTTAAAAGATTAAATGCTTTAAGCGACCACAAAATTTAAACGCTGACCAACTATCACTTTCATACAACCAACTTGTAAATAAACATTTAAGTGCATTTAGCTATAGAAAAATACCACAAAAGGACACCAAAATGATTTTTCAATTTTTAGCTAAGCTTTTTTTTTTTTTTAAATATATGTTTTTTTAGCTAAAAATCAAAATAAAATTAAAATCCTAAATAGAAATAAAATCTAATCTAAAGTCTAACAAAAATAAAAAAGGAACTTTTATCTTTTATGAATTTTTTTTATTTTTATTTTTTATATTTTTTTTATTGATTTTTTATTTATTTGAAATAAAACTAAACTAAGCCTGAGAAAATTCTAAAACTAAAATTTATAAAATAAGAAGAAACTAACAAATAAAACTAAAACTTTAGCAAAAAAAAGGGTTCTAACTCTAAAATTATATAACAAGATAAAAATCAAACTTTTTATGTTAAAACTAATAAATATATACATAAAATAAAACAAAATAGCTGACTAAATTGATCATTCAAGCCAAAATCGAAATCTATTGAAGCCAAAACCCAAATATTAACTAAATTCACAAACTAAAGAAATATATATAAAACCTAACCAAGAAGAAAACAAAAATGAAAATCAAAGATACTATAAAACAGACCAATGCATATTCAAATGAAAATCAAACAGGCCTATCTGAAACCTAGCCGTATATGAAAAGAATTGATTGCTTTTTTGTTTGTCGTTTGCTATGCAGGTTCGAAGAACAGTTGGCAACGGCAGCTGAAGGGAGACTTGCGTGCAGGGATTAGCAAGTCGACGGATTGCTGGAGATAGAACGCAGGCAGCAGCGTGGAAAGAAGAGCTCGAGCGAGAGAGCTGAAGGAATGCGTGGAGCAGGGGTTTGTTTTGCAGGTGCAAGGAATATGACTGCGTTGAGAGATAAATCGAGCTAGGGCCGTGGAGAAAGGAGCTGGAACGAATGTGGATAAGGACGTGCAGTATGCAGGTGGAGGTATTTGTGGATGCGCGGATAGGCAATGGGGAAATATAATGAAAAGGATGCAGGGTATGGAGGAATCACTGCGTGGAGGAAAAGATAGACAGATGGATAGCTACTCACAAGTTTGTCGTTCTGGAGAAAAGAGAGATACGTTTTGCAGCATGGGAATGGCTATGGACACGCAAAGAAGAAGAAAATGAAGGTTGTGTGTAAGGCAAAACAACAATGTAACTTTGGGAGAGATGAGCGATGGTTGCGATAAGGAGAGTGGATTGGATATGAATACGCAAAGGGGAGAAAGGCTGCGTGGAGGTGAGGAAGCAATCCCACAGCCTGATTTTTTTTTTTTTTTTTTTTTAAATCAAAAATTTTCCTATAAATAAAACCCCAGGCAGCGGCAGAAAGATGGATCGGAAAACCCTCCAAATTCTTCAATAAATTTTAAATTGCCCCGCATTCAGATTTGTCTAATGAAAACCCGGAAAATATTTTAAGATCTATACCTGCAACCTGCAATGGCAAAAACACAACACCGAGAGGTAAAATGTGCCAGAAACAAAACTGAAAACCCTAAAACTAGCTAAAAAAAATTTACAATATTTACAGATTTTTGACTCTAAAGCAGCCAGATTTGTCAATAATCCACAGTAATATTTTTAGAATTTTAAACTTAATGTGAGATACTTCAAAAAACCCTTCATGCATTCATAAAAAAATTTCAAATGATAAGCCCAGGATCAAGAACTTGCTGGGCTCTTTCGGAAAATGCAATCCGGGAGTTGGCTGGTTCAGCCGAGAACTTCCCCTAACGCCTGGTAAACTCAAAACAAAGATTTCCTGCACAGCTTAAAATTAACCATTAACATAGAGGGAGAAAAAAATAGTGAAATCCAGATCAAATGGATATACCTGCCATTATATTTCAGAATCTAAACTATCATTCAAACCCCAGAGATTAGACAAGATACCTGTGCTTAAATCAATCTTCATTAAGCTATAATCAATGGCTGAAAATAAAATTATGCAGAAAAATAAATCATCTTATAGTGCTTCCAGAAGAGTAACACCAGCAAGATTTTTAACCCCAAAGTCTTTCTTTATTGCACAGAAAATGACTACAAGAGAGCTTTCTTTAGCACCAGATTCTTAGATCAAATCTGATCTCAAATGACCCCTAACACCCTATTTAAAGGAAAATTTCCCAACGGCTAGTTCGAGTGATCCATGTCAAAATGATCTCGACCGTTGATGAGAATCAAAATCCCTTTTAATCTCATCCGTCGAATTTTTAAATGCATTTTAATATATTAAAAAATTGAAATCTTGCATTTATTTTCTCAAAATTTTGACTTATTATTTTATTTTATTTTTTCAAAATTTATTATTTATTTTTTAATTTATTTTTAAATGTTTTATTTTATTTTTATTATTTTTTAATTTTTTTTATTATTATATATTAATTTTATCTAATTTTTTTTTTTTGATCCTTAAACTTAGCCTTTGGAAAAATCACCTAGGACCTAGGACTTCAGACTTATGAGAGGATTAAAACATTTTCTAACCCTCAAGACATGACTTTTACAATTTTACATCTCAAGGGGGAAAACCCATTTGACATAGACCCTCATAGACCACTCAGTTCTGCGACACAACTATAATTTAGCAGATCAACACACTAGGATTCCCCTAAGATTCTAATGACAAAATTCATTCTAGCTTTGGGGTTAGGCTGAAGGAAAACTCTGTCGATCATGGATCGGTGAGACAATAAACCTTCCAGAACATAGATTATCATTACAAAATTAGGTCCACCTAGGCAATTTACATACATGACTCAGATCTGCCAAGATTATTTACAATTTACACATGCAGACTAGGTTTACAAAACAATATGATCTGGCTAATGACGACAGTCGAATGGCACGGACATATCAATCAAGTGTTATCCCTTTTGCGAAAAAGGGGGTGTACTGCTATGGGTAGTTGACACGTAGTGGTCAGCAGGAGGAAATCCATATAGTTCTCAGCAGAGGGAACGACGGGATTAGGAGGAGTTGATTGAGCCTCCCACCACCAGTGGTAGAACCAACAAAAAAGTACGGAAAACATTGAGGGACGCAGAGGAGTTTGTTGGAGCTCCTAGAATCGAGAAAAGGGAGAGTAGACAACCTGACAAATACCAGGCTTTGGTAGCTCAGGTTGAAGAACCCTCTAGGTTTCAGGAAGTTGTTCAACACCAAGTTTGGGTGGATGCCATGGTAGAAGAGTACAAGTCTATCATGACGAATGATGTCTGGGAAGCAGTACCTAGACCAGAGGATAGATCAGTTGTAGGATCAAGATGGATCTACAAGATCAAGTATGTTGCAGATAGTAGTATAGAGAAGTACAAGGCTAGGTTTGTGGCAAAGGGGTACGCTCAGAAAGAAGGAATAGACTATGAAAAGACCTTCGCCTCAGTTTCCCTTTACACCTCTATTAGATCTGTTATATCCCTAGCAGCTCAAATGGGATGGGAGATTCACTAGATGGATGTCAAGACAACATTCTTGAACAGGGTGATAGAGGAGGAGGTGTATATAGAACAACCCAAAGGCTTCGAAACTCATGAGAAGAGAACTCATGTTTGTAGATTAAAGAAAGCCCTATATGGGCTCAAGCAGGCATCTAGAGCATGGTATGGTCGGATTGATAGTTACTTCCAACAGTTGGGATTTGTCAAAAGTGATGCTAATCCCAATCTCTACTATTTGATGGTAGAGAATGAGCCACTTATTCTGGTATTATATGTGGATGACTTGTTTTTAACAGGGTCATCCAAGCTCATACAAGATTGCAAGAAGAATCTTGAAGCTGAATTCGACATGAAGGATATGGGCTTGATGCATTATTTTCTAGAGTTGGAATTTTGGCAGAAGAATGGGGAGATCTTCTTTGGGCAAGGAAGATATGCTACAGAGATTCTGAAGAGATTCAGAATGCAGGACTGTCGACCTATGGCTACTCTCATGATCACCAACTGGAAGAAAATAGATGCATCAAGAGACAAGGAAGTGGACCCCACCTTGTACAGACAACTCATTGGGTCGCTTATGTATCTGGTCAACACTAGGCCAAACATTTTCTTTGCTATCAACACTCTTAGTCAGTTCATGGTGGAACCGAAAAGGGTGCATTGGCGGCAACTAGACACATTCTTAGGTATGTGTGTGGAACAATCGGATATGGTTTGAAATACACCTGAGGGGAGGACGTCAAATTGAATGGGTTCACAGATGCAGATTGGGTAAGTAGTTCAACAAACCGAAAAAAGTACCTCGGGGTAATGCTTCAGTGTTGTATCAAGGATGATATCTTGGTGCAGCAAGAAGCAGAAGTTGGTAGCTCTAAGCCCAGTAAAAGCAAAATATATGGCAGCAAGCATAACTATGTGTGAAGTTATATGGTTTAGAAAACTGCTTGAGTTTGTTTAGAAAAAGGATGGAAGCGACCAGGGTTTACTGTGATAATTCAAAGCTGTATCAAACTCTTTGAGAATCTAGTATTTCATGATCAGTCGAAATGCATTGATATCAGATGTCACTTTATCAGAGACTGTGTTCAGCATGGGGCAGTACAGCGAAAGCATGTCCCTAAAGGAGATCAGGTAGCAGACATACTCGCAAAGGCTCTAGGAAGAGACAAGTTCATTCAATTCAGAGAGCAGATGAGTATGGTAGAGAATCCGTTTCAGTAGCAAAAACAAGTGATTTCTCAGTTGCAATGGCAAAGGGACTTGCAGTACGGATGCAGTGTTGGTTGCATTACTAGATCACATTCGTCACTAAAAGGGAGAGTTGATCTCGCATAGCATCAGATGTGCTCTAAATCTCAAATTTTGTAGGGAGGCTAAGACACATGCATTCTCCAATACCCAGAAATCATTTTGGGAAATTCCACCTAGAGACAGTTTTATTGAAATAATTAATTATTTTTAATGGGACTCTAAGTCTAAACTTAGGAAATTAAAATAATTAATGGGTATTAATCTAAACTGTGAGTGAAACTTCTAGAAGAAGGTGTAGATCAAGTCAATATGATCCTAGCCATTGATTAGGATCTAATCTCGGTCGTTGATTGATCAACGGGAGGATTATAAGAGGAGGCTTGATGAGCACTTGGAGAACACACAAGAGGCAGATACTCAGTTGCCTGAGTAAGATCGATTTTCTCACTGGTCGAAGTTCGGCAAGAGAAAATCGAATCAAAGGGAGAGTTGTAGGTGGAAAAGAGAGTGAGGGAAATAAGCATCAGTCAGGAGTGCAAGGGAAGAAGACGCAGAGCAGAGGGAGGACAACGCAGACACTGTGACGTAGGGAGAGACAACGCAGGGGTAGTTTGATGTTGGGACTGCATGGGGCAATTTTGACCTAGGACAACATGGGAAAGTTGATGCTGGGACACAATGAGACGTAGAGGGAACAGGAGCACTTCTCCTGGCTCAAAAACTTGTCAAGAAGTATCTGTAAATTTTCTCACAGAGAATCCTATTCTATTTTGCTGGTTGTAACTTGTAGATGAGATTTTTGCTAAAGAATAATAAAGAAACCCTCATCTATTGCACCGACGTTCCTAGATTGGGTTTTTTCCAGGGACGATTGTCCAAAAATAACTGTCATTGTGGTTGTATTTGTGCAAGTATTTTTCATTGCATTTACTTTCCACAATATTCTTAATTGTGAAGGTTGCAGTAGAATATATTTCGATATTTGCTGTAAGAACACTATGAATAACTTATTTCTGAGTTAATAAGTAGAAGAAATAATATTAATCATTGCAGTTGGATTTGTATTTAGAAATTTTCACTCAAAGTATGCCCTAACTAGTGACAATCAAGGGCAACGTGAGGACAACATACTTGGAGCAGAAGTTGATGTGTGTTGGGTCAAAGGTGTTGGCTAGTTTGGATCGAGTAGCCTATTGGTGCCATGTGGAGGATCTTCCGAGGAGATGAAGAGTTTTCCTAGGAGCATAATCGACAATGATTGGATTGGGTGTCATTGATCTGATTGGAGGGCAGTGCGTTGGCTACCCAAAGTAGCCTTAGAGTAGCAGACAAGAAGGACATTGTTGGTGCATGATTGGGTGAAGTTTTGCAGCCTAGAGAGTAGCTCTTTGATGGACGAAATAGGCTACTGGAAGGCAGATTGGAGCTTGGGAATTAGGCTTACCCAGAGCGCTGATTTATGATCCCATGTACTTGCAGTAGAAGTGACATGCAACATTGTTAGGTGGCAACCCTCCTGGAGTCTCAATGTGTAGTGTACTTCATGGACTAAGACACTGCTAGTGAGCAGTATGGAATAAAAGGACCAACAAGACAAGATACGACATAAATGCTGCAACGAAGTTTGTCATTGTATCTTGTATACCATAGACTGTTGTATTATTCAGATTTGGTTTAATATAACGAAGATTGGTGATTGTACAATATTATACAATTTTGTTAAAAGGTGTGTATATTTGTGCATATGTGATTTATTGCTTTATATTTCCACTGTGCAAAGTAGTTTATGGTTGAGATTCTTGGTTTGGTAGTGACAGTGATTTTAGGACCCTATCCTGGACCCAAAGTCGTGGAAATTCAATATAAACCACCTCAACAGTTACCTTAATTCATTAATATGCTTGAAATTTGTACTTTTAGTGACCTTGATTAGGTGGCATTAGCCCTTGGTGACTTGCTTGTTCATCAGTTACTTCAACGTTCACCTTGGAAGGACCCTTGCTGCCTTATGTGATGATTTCAACCTACCCTTTTTGCCTTGAAAGGTAATGACCAGCTTGATTGAGAAGGAATTGACCCTTTCTTGGAATAGATTATACTTTTAACTTTGATAATTAGCTTGTTGGGGGCTCCAAATCTGCACCTTATGCTCCAACGTTCAAACATTAGCCTTTTGTTCTTCCTTTACTCTATCAAGGTAACCCCAAAAAGTGTGATGTCATGCCACACAAGTGGTATAAGGGCTTGGATTGAGCTGATTTTGTTGATTTTCTAGTGCTAAGTAGACAAGCACAATTTTCTGCTACTGATAATTACTTCTAATGATATTTTTGCACATTCTAGATTTTCATTAAGCAATTACACTTCAGAAAATTCAACTATAAATTCAATAGAAATAGTAGAGATCACAATGGAACAATAGACACCATAATTTTTTCACCTGGGAAACTCAATCTTGGGAGAAAACCCAACAATCTGTTGTAGGAGAAATAATTGTTCAATTCAACAATGGCAGAATCTGTTTTTTCCAGTCCAATTTGGTCAACTTGACCGCATAAACTAACAAGGTGAAACTTGGTACAACTAACCTCAAATTCAGTCAAACTGCTACCCAGAAATCTTTGTCAACTCTACCCAGACTTGTGGTCAACTTTGCCCAAAATAGATTCAGTCAACTGCCATAATTTCAGTGAACTCTGCGATCAAATCTGTCTAGAAAGAAGTTTGGTCAAATGTCCAGAATTTCGGTCAAATAGTCTAGTCAAAGCCACGGTCAAATAGATTAGAAGAAGGCTTAGTCAATGTTGGTGAAACAAATCCTTAAGCTCGGTCAACTTCAAACTTTCTCTCTCTCCTTCGTACGTGTGAAAAAAAAGATTAGATATTGTTGTGTGTGATTCAAAGAGGTGCCAAAGGAGGTCAAATGGTGTATATATATATTGGTCAAAGTAGGTGGGTTTTGACCAAGGGTCAAACCCATTCAACTGGTGGGGCCGACCTGACTGTTTTGGGGCCTACATGAATTAAAAAATAATTTTCTTTCTTTTAATTTGAATACCGATTTTAGCTACTAGAAAAAAAAAAATGTGGAAATAATATGGCTGAGATTGTTGAATTCATACATCCCAATCAATTTGTCATACATCTCCTTTGAATTCTTCAGCTTTGACACATAAGTGATGAGATTATCTCTGAGAGAATGAATGATGATCTTCTTAGCCTTGATCTCACCCTTCTTGTACTTGGATTTGACATTGACATTGACTTTCTCAGGGGGTTCAGCTACCTTGCCCTCCACTTCATTCTCTTCAAGGGTAAGATCCAATCTAGCCCTCCATGCTGGAAAGTTGGAGGTATCATTCAACTTGTCTTCAATCTTGAAGTAGGAGGAAGTCATCTTGTCCAAGAAAGTTGATCATAAATCAATGAGAGAAGTGTCTCAAGGGTTGCATTCTCTGTTCTCCAATGGCTGATCTTTACCTCAACTTTGAAACCATGTTAATTTTTTTCAAGTTCTATGTTGTTATAATTACTTAAACAATATAACATTCAATTTCATTCACCCTAGAAATAGTTAAGTAATTATAGATAGAACAGTAAACAATAATGCACAATAGAAGATAGCCAAGCACGATGAGACAGAGATTTTTGGTCAAAGACCAAGGCAAAACCCACAAGGGGGAAAAAACCTAAATCAATTCTTCTTCCTCTTAGATAGTCAATCAATGTTCAACTGAGATACATAGCCCAATTTGTGCATGCATAAACAGTCAAAGGCAACCTTTGCCTTTTCCAAGTCAACCAAGTAAAATCCAGTAAAATGAGAGAGAAAAGTCTACTTTGGTCAAAGATCACTACAACAGAAGGTTGAATTTCGGCCTGTGGAAGACAATGAAACCGCAACCAACAGATCCCTAAAATGTTCAGTCAAATGCCGCAGTCAAACCTTGCAATCAACACCTAGAATTTCGGTCAACACAATAAAATATTCCCTATCAAAGATTCGGCCTTCCAAGATAATCAAACCCTTAATCAAATAGATGCAAAGTCTTCCTACAATTCTCAGTCAAAGGAGAGAGAGTTGACCTATGGTCAACCTCAGTCAACATGCCCAAAACAAAGATAAATATATGGTCAAACATAGTCAAATGATTCTTGGAATATTTGGCTTCCCAAGATAGTCAAAGAGCTCGGTCAAACCAGAAGCAAACCTCCAAGTCAACGCAAGTCAAACATGTCAAAAATTTGCTAGTCAACGCAGACAAAAAAATACTCCTTTGTGTCCTTCGCACGTGTGAGAGATCTGTGATTTTTAGAACGACCTTGTGATGATGAGATGCTCCAAATGAAGTCCAACTATGATGTATTTATATGAGTTTGAGGAGGTGGTTGTTATGAATAAAATAAAATATATACAAATAATATAAATAATAATAATAAAGGACTCGTAACCAAAACTCAACCAAGGCTTCCCAAGGCTACACCACCTCACCCTCATCAATAGCTTTACTGCAATCCTCACCAAATCACTAGGCCAAAACAAGCATGGATGCCACCGGATTTCTCCACCTACATTGTGAGGAATTTTCCTGTCTCCTAGTCTCTAGGCTTTACCGTATATCCCACTATTCACTAGTTGAGGATTCCTAGGCCTAATCGAGACACCAGTGTCTAGGCAGAGAAAAATGCATTTTTCTCTTGGTGAGTCTTGTTTGAGTCTTGGGTCTTGGAAATCTTCTTTGAAACTGACTCTATAAGAAGAGAGTTCTCTGGGTTTTCCCCTTTTGAGGGGTTTTGCCCTGGCTTGGAGCCTATCTCTAGTGCTATTGTTGTGTTTGTGATCTTCGTTGTTTAGCATTTGTCTTGAGGATAAAGATATAATAATTACAAAGAAGAATTAATAAGGAACATCACAAGAAAGTGTCAAGAAAGAGAAATCAAATTAAATAAAACCCTAACTATGTTGCCCTAAGGATTTCTCAACAAGAAGCTAGAAAATCAGGGATCAAAGATGGATATAACCATGTGTGTGAGATGCTCTTCTGACACTTATTTGATTACCATAATCGCTTGAGTATGTTTTGAAGAGTCTAGTGGTTTTGGATACATGGGGAAAACAAGTTCCTAAAAGGAGTTTGAGTGATCAGATTATGAACTTGTTGGAGTAGAGCATGGGCAACGGGTTTTGCAAGTTTAAGTGACAGTATTTGTGGCAATTATAGTATTTGCAGGTTGCAGTGACAGTGTTTGTGGCAACAACAATATTTGAAGGTCGCAGTGGCAATGATAGTAGTGAGTATGTGCAGGTTGAGATGGTGATACAAGTTGTGATGATGATAGTAGAGATTACGGGTTGCAAATTGTGATATTACTTATGATTTAGTGGTATAGGATGACAATAGATCCTGTTTGAAAATGAAATGGAATATAGGTTCACAAGGTGTTGAAGGAGGTTGGTGCCTCCACTAAGGTAGAAGCCTAGAGTAGGTTGGAGCCCATTCATAACAAAGGTTGGAGCCTCAATCAAGTTGGATCCTAAAGCAAGTTGGAGCCTGCTCATCATAAAGTTCGGAGCCTCAATCATGTTGTGTTGATTTGTGGTAGTCATGAAAATTGGTGGAGAGGCTAAGGCACATAAGATCTCCAAGACCCAGAAATCGCTTGGGGAAATTCCACCCAGTTGGAGAGATATTAAAATAATTAATATTTTTGATGGGGTTCCTAAGTCTAAAATTAGGAAAATTAAAATATTAATGGGTATTAATATAAAACTGGGTGAGAATGTTCTAAATGACATGGATCAAGCCAAATCTAATCTTAGCCGTTGATTAGGGATTTAACCTCGGTCGTTGAAGACTCAACAGGAAAAGTATAAAAGGAGGCTTGAGGGTCAGTTGGAGATACACAAAATTGATCAGTCAGTTCGATTTTTTTGTGCGGGGTTTGCTAAGAGAATCAAATCAGTGATCTATTGCAACGAGGGGCAGTTCAGCACGAGGTCGAGAATACATAGCAAAGAGGCAGAGATAGTGCCAGAGAAACAACACAGAGCCTAGAAAGGTTGACGCAGAGGCAATTAGGACTTACGTAGAGGTTGAGGATGCCAGTGTGGGTGACGCAGAGGGATAGAAGGCTGACGCAGGGCCAAGAGGCAGTGCTGGGTGATTTGCATGGGGCAGACTGAGTGCTGGTGAGCTGGGAAGGGTGACACAGTCCCTGTAGAGTGACGCAGAGTAGTAGAGAAGCTTGGAGCAGTTTTCGTTGTCCAGCTAAGGAGCTGCCGTAGTTATTATGAGATTGTTCATCCGATGACTGATCGACAAGAATATTTGTCTCTAAGGAGAGGTATTACTGCCAAGGGCATTCTCTATTGGGTGAGCCATTTCTGGCACCCTAGATGTATTCAAAAATTGCATAATAATAAAACCCTCATATCTACTGCACTGGTTTTCCCGCATTAGGTTTTTTCGGGGACGATTGTCCAAAAATAACGGTGTCCCTTGTGTGTCTGTCTCAGTTATTTCAGTTGTTGATCTGTATATGTGTTAAGGTTGCATTTGTGTTTATTTTCGGTATTTATATTTATAAATAACTTGTTAATGAAAAGAACAAGTAGGAAAAAATAAACCGGATAATGCAGTAAGGATTTTTGATGTGTTAGATTCAGAAATTTCAACATGGTATCGGAGCATTGCAGATCACAGGAGGACTGAAGGTACCAGCAGAAATCTGAAGAAATTACAGTAGTAGCAGCTATCCCGAGAGACAACGTTGTTCCATAGGAGAAGCAACAAAGAAGAAGTGACGCAAAGGGCCTCCGTCATCATTTCGAGCCAGGAAGAGGGTCAACGCAGAGGCAGAGAGGGGCAAGTCAAGCCTACCTAGTGCCCAGTCATCTTTCTCAGTAAGGAAGGATCGACTTTGTGGCTAGGAGGTGTAGATTCAGTCGTTGCCGGGATTGTGCAGAGCCTGAAAGGCTTAGTTTATTTAGCTGCCGGAGCTTGGGGAGCTGGGGGCAGATTGTGATTGAGAAGCTGGGGAGGTGTTGTTTCTGTCGGTGTAGAGCAATACCTAAGGAGATAGAACCAAGGTAGAGGGAATCGCTACCTAGACGAATTTCTAGCCAAGAAATACAAATCCTCCTTGCAATTGCAAGGAGGATTGGAGAGGAGCGGTTTGACAATTGGCCAATAGATTTTCAAGAGAGAAATCAGGACTTAGAGGGAGATTTCCAGGAGGGAAGTCAAAACTCAGAGGGAGTCCGGAAGAGAAGCTGAAATGGCAGTGAACGGACTGAGGGATCAGGACAGGCTGGACAAGGCTTCCAACTTTGTCATCTGGAAGGCTAGGATCCTGGTAGTCCTAGATTGACATTGCATCAAGGACTTTGCCTTAAGAACCATGGCTAGTCCGGTCGACCTAGCTGAAAATGAGAAGCATGAGGATGCAATGGTGAGGGCGAAATGCATGATCCTAGATGGGGTCAAAGATCATGTCATACCACATATTGCTAAAAAGAACACAACAAAGGAGATGTGGGATACCTTGAAGACCTTGTATTAGGGCACTTCTGTGCAGCGGAAGATGCTATTGGAAAATCAGCTGCGGTCGTATCAGATGCAAAAGGGAGAGCAAATAAATCCATTCCTTCTCAGGTTGCAAGAGATTCACGACCAGCTTACTTTCGTGGGATCTACACCGGATCCAGAATTTATGGCTAGGATTGCCCTGAATGCAGTCTCTAAGGAGGGGGAGACATTTTTCCAAAGTATTTTGGGTAGGGCCACTCTTCCAGGATGGGAGGAGATGTGGGCAGCTCTTTGCCAAGAAGAGATCAGGTGGATGACCAAGGCAGGGATTACTGGCAAGGGAGGTCTAATCAAGAAAGAGGAGGAGGATACGACTCTAGCATCTACGGGACAATAGGGGAAAAGGAAGAAGAGGGACATCTCCAAGGTGAAGTGCTTCCATTGTGGGGAGCTGGGACATTATGCATCCCAGTGTCCCAAGAAGAAAAACAAGGGAGAGGCTTTTGATTCTAAGGCAACTCCAGCTGAGGCGAAGAAAGAGGTAGAGACTGATGACGATTGTGCCATGAGTGCTCATGCACCTCTAGAGAAGAGGTGGGGAGACATCGAGTTGTAGTCAGGAGGACTACATACTAGGGGCAGGATCCTTGAGGTGCCCAAACTCTTGGATCATATCCGGCTATGGGAGCCCTTAACGACAGTAGCACGATGACAAGGGTTGGGTGGAGCAAAGTGTAGTGGATTTTTGAATGTTTTTATTTTTATTTTTTAAAGCAAAAAAAAAAAGAAATTAAAAAATTGTGAAATCAAAACAAGACAAAAAATCAAAAATCAAAACGAATCTAAAAGACAAAATAAAATAAATCTAACGTAAAACTAAACAAACACAAATAATAAAAATCAAAATTAAAATAAAAAATGAATAAGTTAACCAAAATAAAAATAAAAAATAAAAAATTGAATGAAATAAAAAAGAACTAACGAAACTAACCTACCATAAATAAAAATAGTAAACAAAAAGTAAAACCTAAACCTAACCTAATGCATACAAATGAAGCAAAGAGAAAAAAAATGAATGTTTGTTTTGTTGTGCAGGTGCAGCAGATAGTGAATGGAAGAGGATGGGGGATAGAGGGTTCTCTAAAAAATTCGAAATTTTCTGCAACAAAAATAAAAAACCCCAGGCAACAATTCAGAAAACTTAGTTAACAGATAAATGGTAGCCAGAAAACCCTTTAAAACATTTCCAAAAATTTTGATTAAAATGTTGAATCCTTTTGCTTCAGATTTCCTTGAAACCCTTATGAAAATTTCCAGATTTAAAATTTTAAAACTTTGGACTGCAAAAAATCTGAATAATATCCCTGGAAAATTATGTTGATAAATCTCAGAGATCCAGATCTTACCCTCCAGGGCCTAAATCTGGACTTGACACAAATTTCTTCCTCAGATCTGTAGTTGCACGACAACAAGAAAACACCCAAATGATATATACAATGACAAAAACTAAAACCTAGAAAAACCCACATTAGAAAAATAATTACAAAATTTATAGACATATGCATGAGAATGGTAGATCTATCAGATCTGAGGAGTACGAGTCCAACTCCACTCCCATATATGATAATTTAAGGCTCTCAACAGCCAGATCTATTAATTTCCCACACAAAAATTAAATTTTAAAATTTTAAAGAGGTGCTAACTCAAAACCCTTCATGCATTACCAACAAAATATCCTATGATAAGCCTGGGATTAATTTTACTGGACTCTTCAGAAAAAACGGATCGGGAGTTGGCTGCTCCAACTGAAAACTTCCCTTAATGCTCGAGGATCTAAAATTTCCCTGCAAAGCTCGATCTAGCTATTAAAAATAGAGCGAGAAAATAATAATAAAACTCAAACAAATAGAGATACCTGCTATTACGTTCAAAATTTAGATTATTATTCAAACCCCAGCAACTGCGCAAGATACCTGTATTCAAATCACTCTTTAGAAGCTATCATCAATGGCTTTAGAAAAAAATATGCATGAAAACAACACATCTTACAGTATTCCCATGAAGAGTAACACCAGCAAAACTTAACCGCAAAGGCTTTCTTTATTATCTAGAAAAATATTACACAAGAGCTTCTTGGTAAGCACGCGACTCAAAGGTCGAATGAATCGACTGACAAATGAATCTTCCAATAGCTAGTTCGAGTGATCCTCATCAAAGCAAACTCGACCATTGATGAAGATTAAAATTTCTTTTAATCTGATCCGTTGAAATATTTAAATATTTGGAGAAATTCGAAATTTTTCATTAAATGCATTTTAATTAACTCAAAAATAAAAATTTTGAGTTAATTTCCTAAAAATTTGACTTTGACTTAACTCCTAGGGATCAAAGGTTTAAAATTTGGCAAAATAATTAATTTACCTTAGTCCCGGGATCTTTTAAAATTTAATTTTTAAGGACCGACGAATTTTGTATTTGGAGAACTTAAATTTACCTAGGATCCAAAATTAATTAAATTTCTGGCTTAGGATTTTAATTAATTTTTGGCTAAAAAATTTAATTAATTAACCTATGAGGGGATAAATTATTTTTCCAATCCTCAAGACACTTTACATCGTGATTTTCATATGTTTTACATCATAAGGGGGGCTACCCATTTCTGTGACACAAACATAATCCAACAAATCAAACAATTTATAATAAAATAACTTAACCAAATAGTTAGGATTATTCCCAAATTGCTTTTACATAGACTCGATCTAGAACACTAAGATTTGCCTACGATTCTAGCGACAAAATCCATTCCAGCGTTGGGATAAGACTGGAGGAAAACTCTGTCGACCATCTAAGAATGGATCGGTGAGACAAAACACATCCCAGAATGGAGATCGTCACTAGAAAAGCAGGTTTACCTAGATTGTTACAGACATGACACGGATCTGCTGAGATTATTTACATTATACACATGTAGAAAGGGTTTACATAACATCTTGGAAGTCAAGCTAATGATGATAGCTGGACGACACAGACACATCAATTAAGTGCTATTCCTTTTGCGAAAAAATGGGGTTTTCTGCTATGTTTCGTTGACACGTAGTGGTCAATAGGACCCTAAGTCTAAACTATGAAATTAAAATAATTAATGGGTATTAATCTCACTGTGGGTGTAACTTCTAGAAGAAGTCGAGGATCAAGCAAAATGATTTTAGCCATTGATTAGCTTCAAATCTGGGCCATTGAATGTCAACGAGAAGATTATTTAAGGAGGCTTGAGGGTTATTTGGAAAATACACAGAGAGCTGATCAATTAGATCGAATCGCTGAGCTACAGAGCAACGCAGTGATTTCGTAGTGATCACGTAGAGAGTGGCAGAGAGAGTTTTGGCTGGAGTATCTTCTCCAAAGCCAAGAATATTCAACATTGAGAGCAAATCGATGCAGAGGTGACGCAGGGCCTTAGAAGCTGTGACGTAGGCCCATGCATTGACTATGTAGGGACAATGCAGAAGTAGCCCGGAACTTGTTGGTTCAATGGTCAAATCAGTGGGTACTTGCAGTTTAGTGTGAGGTAATCTCACTAATTTCTTTTGCTAAGTGATATTCTCTGTATTGGATTGCCAACAAGGCATCCAGAGGTTGTATTCAGAAATAACTTCTACTTAATAATAAAACCCTCAGATCTGGTGCATTGGTTTTCCCGCATTGGGTTTTTCCGATGACATTTGTCCAAAAACAATTGTCACTTGTGTTGTATATTTTCTTGTTCAGTCTCTTGTTTCGGCATATTATTTTTAAGTAGTGAATGCTGCAGTTGTATTTACTTCGACATTTACCATAGAACATAGTCAATAACTTGTATGGATTAACAAGTAGGAGAAGTAACATTAGTTTGCAGCAATGGGGATTTCGGTTTAGGAATTTTCCCAACATCATTCTTGTCTTCACTTGGGAAGGCATAATGGACAATTGGGTAAACATCTAGCATCTGATTCTCTTTCAGGATGAATTAGGGCATCCAAGATAAAAGTAGTCGTAGAGCACTGATATTCTTTTAAGGACTGGGAATCCAAGATAAATAGTCCTGGTGGAACATACTCTAAGAGAACTCAGGTGGGGTATGTTTTGAGAGAGACAATGATGAGGGTGTCTATACATCATTGGTCTCGTCAGCATTATGCTCTGATCTTGTGGAGAGATAGAGTTGTTAGTCAAGGCCTTGCTATGTTGACAATGTTGGTTGATATGATGCTATAGAGATGGGTTACCAATCTGACTCTTCTTATGAGAATTCTTTAGATTGAGAATGTCCAAGTACCTTGTGTGGATTATGAATACCTCCCTAGTTAAGAGGGAGTGTTGAAAAGTGTAACGATGTTCGGTCTTCATAATGACGTGTAATTACAATTTTATGTAATTCATTTAAATAAAAAAATAAAATTATTTTTGTAATGCTTGTCTCATGGGTTTCATGAGCAAGGAATTTTATTTTTAGTTAAGGCTCCCATTGTGAGCCTTTAGGATTAGTCATCATGTCATAAAAGTATATAGAGTCAATGTCAAAGATGAAAGATCCATTTGGGTATGTTACACATTGTAAAAGAGAATTTATTTGTCATAAGCCCTCCAAGACCTTGGCACAATCATGCCTTGAAGTCGGTTTACAAAAAGAGAATAAGATAATTTCCAAAAGGCATGTCAGCTTAGTCTTCAAGTCAAGTCAGCGAATTTACATGGGAAAACCACTATTAATAGGTAGCTCAGCCTTCATTCTAGAGACAAAAATTAGTCATGTATCTGAAATACATCAAGAAGTGCAAGAAAGGGAGATATAGAAGCCTCTCATCCATCGCAGAAGAAGGAGGAAAATCCAAACTATTTTGGCACTATTCTTGGTCTCTTTTCCTCACACGCATAACGGGTATTAGGGTTCTGCAGTAGGGTTTTCTCAGCCAACAAAGAAGCCAAGAAGAAGGTCTCTATATCAGCATACTTACTAGCTGAAGTCACAAGGATAAGACTCCTGGTCAAGTAAAGAATGAAGGCATCTCAAAACCACTCCAAATCATCTCACACGTGTGAATTGCAAGGGTACAAATAGGCCGAGAGTTGCAGGTCTATGGAAGAAGGCCAAAATTCAGAATATCTGAAATTAGCAATGCTAGAAATCAGTTTGACTAGTGTTGACTTGGTCAAGAAGTAGTAGTAAATAAGGGTTTGTGACTTGGTCTTGGAGAGGTTGTGTCAAGGGTCATGGTCTTGGTATTCGTCAATTGAAGTCTCTATAAGAAAAAGAATTCGTATGGGTTTTCCTCTCATGTTGGAGAGGTTTTGGCGCTGGTTGATCACTTATATTCTATGTCTCTTGTCTCTTTATTGTTTATGCATTAGTAGTTGTTTCATGAAGAAGAACACTATCATAATCTAAGTAAAGGGAAGATCCTAATAGTCTTTAACTGATCTCATGTATCATCTTCTTAGAAATGATCTATACTCTTATCTAGATAAGTCAAAGTGTTGACTTATGTTGTAAACATACTATCTCTCTCTCTCTCTTTGCTGAACTATTGAAGAACATATAAGAAGAATTGATCAAGGGTTTCCCCACATTGGGGTTTGTCCCTGGCTAGCGCCACATCTTGTGTCCTCTTGTCTTGGCTTGTCTTCTGCGATTTATGTTTATGTTCTATCTGCAGTTTACTTTAATGTTGATGTAATTGCTAATCTAGAAAAGATATTGATATAACTGTGAAAATTGAAATAATTTGCTCTAAACATAGAACATACCTAAAATTAACATGGTATCAGAGCTAAGGTGAAGGCAATGCCCAAGCAAGAGTGAAAGAGCAATCACCAAAGACAGTTGGGAAAGAAAAAAAAGGATCAATGGATTCCTCATCCCTCTTCAAATTCACAAGGGTGAATTCGAAGCAGAGAATATTATCAGAATGGCACAGCAGAAGTTTCTGATGGCCTACTTAAAAGATCACTTCAATGGGAAGTCTGGATCTAAGAGTGGAAGGAAAGGCAGATGCCTTGGTTGTAATAAGTTTGACCATTATGCGAAGGAGTGTCTGAGCTAGGGACACATCACTTGATGATGATAAAAATCATTCCAGGGACATCTTCAATGATCAAAGGAATGACAGGTAATGTATGTCATCAAGGTAACGACCGACTCTTCAGAGAAAGCAAGGAACTCTACATATAAAGAATCAAATGTTGTTTTTGATAAGATAAAGAAGAGTCATCTTGTATTGGCCCTCTCCTTCAGATTCTTTGGGAATCTGGCTTATTGATCGTAGTGCTTCAAGGCACCTCATCGGATAGAAGGGTGCTCTCTCGAATTTCGTAGAGATGGAAACAACCGTGGGATTATACTTGGAGTCGATGACACCTATCCCGGAAAGGGTGTAGGGAATGTTACCTCTCAATTGAATGAGGGTAACTCTATTCATTTACAATGAATCTTTTTTATGTACTTAATCGCAAGAAGAACTTGGTGTCCATCTCAGAAATGGAAGTCAAAGGTTTTAGGGTGGCATTCATCAATGGAAAGGTACATGTTAAAAAAATAGAATTTTCAAAGATGATTTTTTCTCATGGGTTCAGGGTTGGCAATTTGTATCAAGTTGCAGGATGGTCCATTGGGGATCATGTCAATTGACATATCGCATATATAACACCAGAGGTCTACCTATGGGGCCCTAGCCGATGTGAATCACATGGTGATATGGATGCTTGAATTCAAGAAGAGCATGAAGGTACATGTCTGAGATGTACCAAAGGAAAATCTTACAAGGGGACCATTCCCCTCATGTAGTAGGTCCACAGGTTTGGAACAACTTGAGGGGTTTGAGATTCATGATTAGGAATCTCACGTATGCAGGTGGAAGAAAACCCTCTATGGCTTGAAGCAAAATTCCCCGGGCGTAGTATGAGAGGATTGATAGCTGTCAGATGAAGCTGAGATTCACTAAGAGTGAAGCTGATCCAAACCATTATTTCAAGGTTGTGGATGATAGACCTCTCATACTAGCACCTTCTGAGGACGACCTATTTCAAACAGGTGCAGACCCTCTCACTTGCATAAGTAAGAGGGAGTTGGATTTCGAATGTGGAATGGTAAAATGCAAGCCCGTGACTACCTCGAGGATCTTAACTTTCAGAAGTTATATGGTGATGATGCTAGACCAAATTTGGGAAATGCCTCTGAGTTCCATAAACTCATTTGCATTGATGTTCTTGGTGAACTTCCGTCCAAACATATGTTTTGCAGTTAGCATGGTGAGCTCATATTTGGTTGAGCCTCACTGGATTGGTGCTAAGAATCCTCTGAGATATCTTCGAGGCACAGTCTCTCATGGATTGAGATACACTGCCGGAAATATGAAGCTGCATGATTATTCAAACGCTGACTTGGTAGGCAGTGTGGAGGATCACTAGAACACTTCTCAGCGCTAGTTCTCTTTGGGTTCTGCGTCGATATCATGGATGAGCAGCAAGCAAAAGTCGGTTGCTATAAGCACTGTCGAGACCAAATACATAGCTACGAGTATGATCTCGTATGAAGCTGCCTAGTTGTGTAAGCTCTTTAGTGCACTGTTCTTACACATGATGAATACCACTGTGATTCTCTGTGACAACCAGAGGGGGGATTCAATTATTGACGAATCTTGTATTTGATGATTGCTCCAGCAAATAGACATTAGATACTGCCTTATCTAGGATATGGTAAGTCGATGAGCGAGGAGGCTCCATTGCATTGAGACTGATGTACAGGTCGTAGACATTTTGTCAAAGCCTCGGGAAAGGTCAAATCTGTGACTTTCCCTAACGACTTGGAGTCGTTGAGAGACCTTCTTATAAGGGCCCTGCATGTTGCATGCATTGAGCTCTGGGAGCTTTGGGAGGCTTGGGGTACTTACTGGAGCAACATACGACCACAGGGCGACTCACCCTCCCCTGGTGGTGCGCTATGTACAGTATGATAGGTTCAACCTTCCCCTGTGATACCCCATGGCAACTGTGGAACAGGATGCTTAGTTCTCCTCTGGGCCAGGATGATTAGTTCTCCCATGGCAACTGTGGAACAGGTTGATTAGTTCTCTTGTGCGTTGGGATGATTAGTTCTCTCATGGCAACTGTGAAACGGGATGATTAGTTTTCCTGTGGGCCGAGATGATTAGTTCTCTCGTGGCAATTGTGGAACAAGATGATTAGTTCTCTTGTGGGCTAGGATGATTAGTTCTCTCGTGGAAACTGTGAAACAGGATGATTAGTTCTCCTATGGGCCGGGATGATTAGTTCTCCCATGGCAACTGTGAAACAGGATGATTAGTTCTCCCGTGGCGACTGTGGGGCAAGATGATTTGTTCTCCTGTGGATAGGATGATTAGTTCTCCAGTCGAGGCATCCTACCCATGCGGTTTGGGACTCATGGGAAGTACCTCTCATCTGATCAATGAGTAGGGAAATGGGGTTAGGGACCATAGTAGTACTATCGATGGACACATCGTTGTATCTACCATATTCCCTATGCTAGGATGACCTCCACTGATCTGTGATCAATGAAACTGATATGGGATTAGTATGAGTGGTTTGAGACACTCTCTTGTGCTATTGATCTGGGATCAATAAAACTGACTTTGGGTTAGGAAGAGTGATGTGATACACTCTCTTCAAATGAAACTGACTTCGGGTCAGTAGAGAATGGTATGAGACATTCTCAATCAATTCTTCTTCTTCATGGTTCAGTAGAGCAGAGTAGAGTAGAGCAAAGCAGAGCAGTGCAGGGCACTGATGGCAGAGATAGTATAGTCGGACATATGGATCAGTGGATGGAGTTCTCCCTAGTTGAGAGGGAGTCTTAAAATTGGAAACTAGGGCAAAACTCCATGTGGGTCATCTTATTAATGGAAGCTGATATTTTTCTTGGATCCCTCTCATCGAGAGTTGTAGGATTGATCTAAAGATCATCTGATTCCGATAAGTATTCATGGAGACATGAATTTATTTTTGTTATGGGACAATTCGTCAAGGTCGGCCAGGAACTAAATAAACCCCACTTGTGCTCAACGTTTTAGTATAAATAGAGGTGGCCTTCAACAAGTCATTTCAACACACTTGGGATCTCTTCCTCTCTACTTGTCTTTGGGTTTTCGTAGGAAGAGAGATCCTAAGCGATAATGCTGCCCTAATTCAGAGGGCAAAAATCAGAACTGTCGGAACTGCTGGAATTGCCGGGAACTGTCGGAACTGCTGGAATTGCCGGGCACTGTCGGAAATGCCGAAATGCTGAAACTACTGGAACTGCCGGGAACTGTGGAAACTACGGGGACTGCGGGAATTGCCGGGAACTGTTGGAACTACTGGAACTACCGGGAACTGCGGGAACTGTCGGAACTACCGGGATTGTTGGAACTACAAAGAACTGCCGGAAATGCCGAAAATGTTGGGAACTGCAGGAACTGCTGGGAATAGTCAGAACTACCGGGTATTGTCGAAACTGCCGAGAATTGCCAGAACAGCCGAGAAAGTTGACGCAGAGGGCAAAATTCGGAACTGTCGGGAATTGTCGGGAACAACCGGAATGCTGGGAACTGTCTGAACTGTCGAAACCACTGGGAAAGTTGACGCAGATGGCAGAAGTCAGAACTGCCGGGAATAGCTAGAACTGTCGGGAACTGTCGGGAAAGCTGACGCAGAGGGTAGAAGTCGGACCTGCTGGGAAAGCTGACGAAGAGGGCAGAAGTCGGAATTGCCGAGAACAGACGGAACTATCGAAACTGCTGGAACTACTGGGAACAGTCAGAACTGCTGGAAGAGCCGGAACTGTCGGAACTGCTGGGAACTACTGGGAATAGCTGGAACTGCCAAAACTGCCAGGAACTGCGGGGAATTGCCGGACCAGCCAGAGCATCTGTCTCCGAAGGAGAGCAACATGCAAGGGACAACCAACTAACATTGGGACAGTTGTATGGTACTTAGCAGCAAATACATCAAGCATGCAATGTTACAGCTAGCATGCAAGGGACTAGCATGCAACAACAAGCAAGCAAGGTGCAGCCAACACATAGCTCAATATGGCAACATGGTGCAACAATGGCGCATAATGCAATACAATGATGGGTACAATCATGATTAATGAAGCGTGATGAGATGTAGCATAGTGATGATGGGTGCAGCATGGTGCAACGCAGTGAGGTGCAGCATGATGACGAAATGCAACACAACGATAGGTGAAGGAGTCACCTTGGAGAATCAGTTGAAGCAGCATGTCTTCAACTAATCTCATATATCATCTTCTTAGAGATGACCTATGCTCTTATATAGATAAGTCAAAGTGTTGACATCTGTTGTAAACATACTATCTCTCTCTCTCTCTCTCTCTCTCTCTCTCTCTCTGCGCTAAATTATTGAAGAATATATAAGAAGAATTGATCAAGGGTTTCCCCACATTGGGGTTTGTCCCTTGCTAGCGCCACATCTTGTGTCCTCTTGTCTTGGATTTTCTTTTGCGATTTATGTTTGTGTTCTATCTGAAGTTTACTATAATGCTGATGTGATTGCTATTCTGGAAAAGATATTGAGCTAACTGTGAAAATTGAAATAAATTGCTCTAAGCATAGAACATACCTAAAATTAACATCTTCAATTTATCTTCTTCAATTTATATGAGCTTCTCATAAGTTTGATTTGTTTAATTAGCATATCGAAGCCCTTAAAACATATTTGAATGTGCAGTTAACCTTAATTGTGGTGACAAGCCCACCAAAGAGCTCAAAAATATAAAATAAGCCTTCCTAATGAGGTTGAAATGATGGAATAATGGTGCAAAAGGTCATTGGAAGGCCAATATAAGTCCTCCATGTGCCATGATGAAGAGGAGGGCTCCCAAAATGATGACCAAGGGATTGACCCCTTGGTTTCTAAGAAAAACATTTGCGGTGCTCCCAAGTGGCTATGGGGCATAATGAATGGCCTCATGGGTTTCGATGCTCCGTCAATAAGGGATAGAATGATGATACAAGCCTCCCATGTCTCTCCAAATGAGACAACACCACATTTGCGCCCTGGATCAGTTGCCAAGGGTCATGTGTAAATGTGTGGCTAGCTGGGCAACGTGGTCCAAGTGCATCATCATCTCTGTATGGCTAGGGCACGAACAAATAATGTGCGGTGCTGAAGATGCCCATGGCATGGCAATAAATGCTCTGCTATGGTGGAGACCCATGGTTCTCAATGCTCACCCTACAGGTGCCATTATGATCCTCTGGAGGGCTTGGATCTCGTATAGGGAGGCAAAGCCCAAGATGAAGACCCAACTACAATCCTGTATAATATCCAATGCGTCTCCTCACCTTCCTATACAACAATTCATTAGCGCAATTGAGTAAATAAGCTTGCTAATTAGGGGCAAAAGTGGACACTTCATAGTGGCATGCCCTTCCAAATGGGTTTTAGAGTGTAGAAGTGTCACCAAGCTCAAGAGAGAAGTCAATAAAGGACCCTATTAGGTGGCTTCAACCTTTAAGGGAGTGACAGGTCCAAGGTGCATCCGTCAAATGCCAAGTGTCATGTGAAATGATAGTGGAATGGAGTGGGGCAACAAGGAAGGCTCCAAGGCATATGCCATGGTACAAGGGTAGCTATGACAAGGGAAGCCCACACATTGGGTGTATAGATGAAGGAGGGAGAAATCGTGGTACATGAGTTACCTCGACCTTTGTTTTTCCACCCTTCTTTATATGCCTTTTGTCTTTTATTAAATTTTTCTTTCTTTTTAATTACTCGGGGCTCCAGGGGATGAGAGAATGATGCATATGATAAAGCAATGATTACCCCCTTAAGGTTGAGCAGTTCTTCGCCCACCAGGGGTTGGGACAATCATGGGTTCCTTAATGATGCAGGGGACACACATAGGTGCTCTAGAGGCTAGGGTGATGGCCATAATGATAGGGGGTAGAGCTCATGCTTGGCTTTTGCCCACGTGCTAAATCCTTATGTCCCAGCCATATTTTGCATTTTGTGATACATTTCTTGTTGTAAGTGACCAAATTATGCTTTTATTTTTTTTTTTCAGTTACATCAACCTTCGAGCATTGTTCTAGGCCCGAGCTAAAGTGTGGACAAGGGGAGGGAGAGGTTAACTCATTGTGGACCCAATGGACAAATGTGGACCTATATGGGAAAAATGTGAAAAGAGGTTATAATGAGAGGAGGGGAGTGAGATATATGGTGTCAAGAAGTGGGACCACGCAACCAAAATCAGGGTTTTCCATGTAGTGCCACGTCTAAAGCTAGTAGCCAATAGATGAGATCCCACGGGATTAGGATACAAGATTAACCACCAAGTTGGGACAAGGGAACAAGAGTACAGACCAAGCTCATTCTTTCCGCCAAATCCGCCCACTAATCCATGTGCAAATGTGTCCCAAAAAAACAAACAAATATACCCAATTACACAATGAAAGCCATACCTTCGGGGTTGGAATGGCTCACCTTCAAACATGCTATCATAAGAGATGGGCGAGGGCACATAATGGTCGACTTAGGTGGTGGAGAATTGTGGCACATCGAGCTATTTGGTGGTTGCAAGAGGTTGCTTGCTGCCAGCTAAAGACAAATCTAGGAGAAATATTCTCCTATAGGGGTCACCACCTAGTGGTAGGTAACAAGCCCCTTGTTGAGATTGACCCTACACTACTTCTTGTAGATCTAACTACACTCAAACTTGCACTTGAACTCAAACCACCATAATTGGGACCATCTATTCTCACATCACATGAAGAAAATCCACACACTCCTAGATTAGTAGTCGATGATGGATAATCACTCCCTACTCCATGGCTTGAAGCCATGTAAGTACCACTTGCCCTGCTCCCTAAGAACTAGGGGCACCAATACTTGCACTCGTAACCTAACTCGACTAAGGCCATCAAAGGGGTCAATCCCTAATCAAATGA
Source organism: Pinus taeda (assembly GCA_000404065.3). Lineage (NCBI taxonomy): Eukaryota > Viridiplantae > Streptophyta > Pinopsida > Pinales > Pinaceae > Pinus > Pinus taeda. The sequence continues at coordinate 40,903 of APFE030806456.1, read as the reverse complement.
TCCCAAACTTAGTAGGTGAAGTAAGCATTTGAAAGATTAATATATAGAACTTTTTGTCGCTTGATTCGATGTAGACATGAATGAAAGGGGAAATATTCCACTTCAAATCCACCTCCACACAAACCATTGGACTAGCGTTAAAAGAGTTTCATCAGCCATCAAGAATAAGAACTTTACCAAAATGTTTGGCAAACATATCAACAAAAGGACATATATCAATAGGCAAGACTAGGAATTCTAGCCTGAGTGGTTGGTAATTGACTTGACTATGATCCTCTAGGTTAAAATTCACTCTTTAAAACTTCACATAACCAAGGGAGTTATCAATATTTCAAGTGAAAACTATAACAATTGATGTGCAACATCATTTGTGTTTGTGCAACATCATCTGTGTTTAATGAGAAGAAAATGTATTTTGAACCTAGACCCTAATAGGAATTCAAACAAATCCCCTTGGCCTCCTAGTTTAATAGGCACCATCATTTAAATGCATCCTCATTCAACATTTGGTGTAAATAATCAAAATCATCCCTTTTATCTCTAAGTGCATTTTGTTGTAGAATGTGTAACTAGGTTCGGTCTTCATTATTATGAAATGTACACTTGTATATATAAAATGAAAAAATTATTTTTATTATTATCAAGCTTGGTTTTCTTACCTAAGGAATTTATTTTATAGGTCAAGAACTCATTAAAGTGCTTCTAGGGTTTGTCCTAGATATAGGAGTCATTGTCATATATGAAAGACCCTATGGGCACATCATAAGTTGTAAAAGAAAATTTATTTTGTCTTGAAAAATGTCAAAAATACCTCCAAGATCAAGTCGGCCTAAGAGTTGTCAAGTCGACCTACATGAAGGGCAATGTCCACCCTTGAAGAAGCCTATATATAAGAGGAACTCGTCCTCCATTTGGATCATTCACTTATGCATCTCTCATGTGAAGGAGGAAGCAACAGAAGGACGAAGAAGGAAGTGCAAAGAAGAGAAGGATGAAGAAAGTCGAAGTGTTTGGATCTCTTTACATTCTTTTGGGAATGCAAAGTTAGGGTTTCTGCGTTGGGGAAGTCTGAAGTTCGATTTTGGAAGCAAGAAGATCAAGAAGGCAAGCGAAGGTCTCTTAGGGCTTCCTACTAGCCCTAGAATCCATATCAAGGCAAGCAAAGTCAAGGGAAGAGAAATTAAAGGGAGATCGAAGTCTCCTAGAGAGAAAGCAACAGTTGTTGGGCAGCAGAATTTCAGATTTACTGGGAGGTCAGAGATATTGTAGTTGGAGGCCGAGGAAGACTTGATCTTTTAGGGTATTTGTCTGAGTCTAGGTCATGGTATTCGTCAATTGAAGGATTTTAAAGATAAGAAGAGATTTTCGGGTTTTCCCCTGAACAGGAGGTTTTTTGGCCCTGGCTTGCAGCCTATATACTATGTCACTATTCTTATTGTTTTGGTAGTTGTTTGATGTATTTCACATTGGAATAATAAATATCAAAGCTAATAAGTACAAAGGTAAGACAAACAGTTATCAAGATAAGAGAATTAACATATACATTGCCATATTGAATTCTCAACACATTTGACCCTCAAAACTCATTGTTAGGAATGAAGAAGTTAATGCCATTTGGATTTGTACCAAGAGAGGAACCAAGGATGAACAATGTGTTCTACTTGTAGTGTCGAGTTAGGTTGAGAAGACAGTGAAGAATCAAAGAGTTGCTTCATACCCATCACCTCCATTGAATAAACAAGAGCAAGAGAGGACTTACTAGCTTGTGAATTAAATGGGGAGACCATAACTTCATTACTGAAGATGACCAACATCACATCCCATTTGGCATCCATTTCCTTTGAATCAGGAGTTAAACCTATTATCGCTCAATAAAGCAAGGTCCTAGGAGGGGTTCTTATAGAGCAACTACTAGGTCAGGTGCTAACACTGGAGCAATAGCCCACTGTCACCTCAGCTAAAGCTCCTTGTTCTTTACAGAGTTTCACCAATGGCAGGAGTCCTAGTATGAGGGAAATCACCATGAAAAGTAGGTCAATGGACTAGATAGTGATTCCAAGAGCCCATTCTGCTGAGAAATCTAGGGCATCAATAGTTAGGTGATTTCTCTACTTATGATAATTGCTTGTGATAGACATTTTGCTTCTTGATTATAATCTTCTCTTTCTTGTAGTTATTATTGCGTTATTTTCATCAAGACAATTACCAAAGCATGAACAATAAAGAGACAAAAGACACAGTATATAGGCTTGTCAGCCAGAGCCAAAACCTCTCACTCTCTGAGAGGAAAACCCAAACAAAATTCTTCTTGTAGATCTTCAATTGACGAATACCAAGACCATGACAAAAACCCTTGACACTAGAGTCCTCCCAAAATCAAGTCACTAGCCTCCTCTTGAACCCTGCTCTTCCTCTTCTCCTTCTTGACTACCTCAGAATTTTGGCCTTTCCTTGTCGTTTTGCAACTCCTTTCTTGACAACCAAAACCCTAAATCAGATTTGCCTCTTGAATAGACTCCTCCTTGAAGGAGATTCTCTTCCTTTCTTACTTGGCTTCCTATAGCAAAGATTTCCACCCAAATAAGAGTACTTAGGTGTGACAACAACCTTCGATCTATCCTTGCCAACTTCGCTCCTGCAACTTTCGCACATGTGGGGATATACTATGCCCAAAATTGTCCTTAATGATGCCTTTCTTCTTCGCCAATCTTCCCTTGTTCCTCGCTGGCTTGGAGGCTTCTTCTAAGATGTATTGCGCACTTCTTATTGGAGACTTGCTTCACCGAATTGCTTGTTTCCAAATGAGGCCGAGTATGGGTATATATACTTGTTTGTCCATGTCCATTAGGCTGACATGATCTTTGGAGTAGGCCAACTTCATCTTCTAGGATTCTTCCTTTGTTGTAGGCCGACTTGATGAGGGCTAGTGACAAGGTCTTGGTGGGTGACTTTACATAGACAAATATGACTCTTTTACAAAGTGTAACATGCCTTCAATACATGACAATGACTCTTTTAGACTTTTATGACTAGACGACAAAATTCCTAAGGGGTCTCAATGGGAGCCTATTGTAAAAATAAAATATCTTTCTCATGAAACCCATGAAGCAAGCTTTACAATAATTTTATTTTTCTTCTTTACATATCTTACATAAAATCACAATTACATATCATTATGAAGACCGAACCTAGTTACACTTTTCAACGCTCCCTCTTAACTAGGGAGGTATTCATAATGGTACTTGGTCATTCTCAATCTAAAGAATTTATTATAAGAAGAATCGGATTGGTAACCCATTTGTTTAGCATCATATCAACCAACATTGTTACATAGCAAGGCCTTGACTAACAACTCTATCTCTCCACAAGATCTGAGCTTGATGCTGGCGAGATCAATGATTTATAGACACTCAAATCATTGTCTCTCTCGGAACATACCCCACCTATGTTCTCGGGGTGTGTTCCATCAGGACTATTCTTATCTTGGTCTCTCCAGTCCTCAAAGAATATTGGTCCTCTACGAATACTCTTATCTTGGATGCCCTATCTCATCCTCAAAGAGTATCAGATGCCAAATGATTACCCAATCCTTCATTTTGTCTTCCCAAGTGAAGACCAAAATGATGTGTCTATCTCTCCCTCTTAATTAGGGAGGACACATCTATTCCAATAAAGGAATGTACCTAAGCTTCCTCTTGGCTTAGGAATTTCCAAGCTTCTTCCAATTAAGAAACTTGTTTCCAGGATCCCTCTTAATTAGGGACCTACAACAGCTCTTCAAGTGAAGATGATGGGACAACCAGCTACTTGAAGAAATCCATCCTTCGATGTCATGAATTTCTTTGTCACAGAGTCTTCATCTTTTGGGACTTCTTCATATGGCGCAAACCATCCTTCACTTGCAGTCGTCGTAATTCCTTTCATCAGAAAGTGATCCATCAGTCTACATCTACCCTTGCTACATGTTATGATGCCTTTATCATGCTTTCTTCTTTCGAAGGATCTTACATCCTTCTACGTGGTTCTCTTGGAAGATATCCACAATTCTTCCCTTTGGCAGCCTTGCATAAGCTCATCCAAATACTTGTTCATGAATAATAAATGAACACTTAAATCATAATTACCTTGTGATGGTCTTTCATCATGACATCTTCTTGTAGGCATCAACATCCAGCGTACATGTTGAGGTCGATTAAGCTAAATAGACCACTTGACCTGCAAGGTGATAAGCCAAAATAAGAGGGAAAAAAGGCTCAAACCCCCATTAAGGTCGATAAGGTCGATTATGATTCAAAGTGGGTAACAAAGGGTTGTCAAAAGTGTGTTAAAGATATGTATTGTCAAGGGTCTCCATCTTTTTCAGACTCCCATCAGTCTTCATATCTTTCTGGGAGATATCATAGTCAATTCTTCTTGTTCTTTTGGATGTTTCCTGCCTTTACCATAGTTGCATATTTCACGATCTCTTCCTTCCTTTCACACATTTCATTCCTAGGATCTTCCAATCAGAATTCCTTAATTGTAGTCAACCACCTCATACTCCGTATGACAACATATTATGTTGCTTTCATCTAGTAAATATGTGACCCATTCATTCCTACATCCTATTGAGGCAGATCCTTTCTTTTGATCATGCTCTTAAGATAGAGCAATAGTTCATGAGATCTACAACCATTTGACATGACTAGCATAATATCAAATGTAAGCATACATACCTCATCTTTTCTTTGGGTCATATAGACTTCCTGCAACAGCTTCCTTGATTGAAAAGAGCTTCAATCCCTTGATCTGCTTCATCTCTTATGTCATCATACTATCATCACATGAATTCCCCAAGTTCGATTTCTTTGATGAAACACTTCCTTCCCCTCTTGATCAATGAACTTTTCAATGAAGATTTCATCAAAGAATCTTAAGGATCTAGAGTATCCCCATCTAGCAGATGTTTCCTTTTGACTGATGTATGATGAGCTTTGTCCTAGATGACTTCTTCCTTATTCCATAAGTAGTACTTGAGCTCTTAATGAGGTTTCCAAGAGCTATATCCTACATAGTTGACTACCCTAGGTTTTGTTCCAGACATCCTTCATGTTCCCTATGACACGAGCTCTTTTGATGCGTCTACCATGATGCCATACTCTAATGTGATGTGTGATGCATCATATCTTATTTTTAATGCTTCCTATCTATAATTTACAGAATAGAAGAGTACCTTTTAGTGAAGGAGATTATCTTAGTCATAGTAGAGATCTCTCACTTCCTCCTTCTTAGGCTTCTTCGTCTCATGTTCTTCCACTTCTTTGGTAATATGGACTTCTTCCTTGTTTCTCTTGTTATTGTCCCTTTTAGGACAATCTCTTCTATAGTGCCCATATTCTTGACATCTATAGCACTGAACCTTAGCCATGTTCTTCTTTTTCTTTTGAGGACCAAATTTACCAAACTCTCCCTTTCCTTTTTTCACTGTTTGATCCCTTTCATTTGATCTTTTATCACTTTCTCCCTTCAACCTCTCTTCTTTTGTCTTGCATAGAGACCATAATTTGATGAATGGGATAGCTTCCCCTTCCTTATTAGATATGAGGTTACCTTGTTCATCAATCAATGCATTTAGAATAATGGAGATTATTTTTTTTATTAGATACCATCTCTCCTAGATCTTGTAGTTGAGTTTTTATTTGACATGCTTTTGAGAGACAAGAATATCCCTTCATCCTTTGATACCTTCAATTTATATAGATCAGATCTAAGTGATATGATCTTTCTTATTGCACTTTCAAAGAATAGTTCTATCAGTTCATCATATATCTCTTTTGATGTCTCTAGCTTGGTTATATAGGGAATGAGAGGATCTTTGATAGATTCCTTAAGAATCTTTTGAGCCCTTAGATCCCTTTCCATGTATTCAGATAGTGCTTGATCTTCAGATAGTTTGGAGACCTTTCCATGGACATGATCAACGACTTCATTTACTTCGAGGACTATGTCTATCCTTATTTTCCATGCAGGGAAGTTCGATGTCCCAGCCAGCTTACAGTTCTCCTTGAAACATGAAGTCATTTTACTAGATTAGATTATAAGAAAAAGGTACTTACTTGTTAAGTGAAGATATAATCTTCAACTTTATCCTTTTGTTGATGATGATTGATTTAATGCTTTTTGGATGGTCTTCTTTTAAGGATAAGGAAATCCTTGCTTCAATAAGGGGGAGTCTTCCTTGGAACCTTTAAAGGATGATGACAATGCCTTTAGCCTTATATCCTTCAAGATACTTCGACTTCTCTGATGGTGAATAAGTGCAGATTTAGAAATGCTTCTAGGATTTCTACTTTTTCTGTGCTCCTTCCTTGATGATGATTCAAGACTCTGGCTAAAGTAGATTTCTTCAATCTAGGGTTTTGATATGATGTGGATCTTGAAATTTCGCTTTGGTACTATTTGTTTCGCTTTGATCCCTTTCTTGAAAACTCGATCCTTGTGTGTCTCCTTGATTAGATGCCCCTTCTTGACTTTAGCACCTTAGCTCTGATACCATGTTGAGAAATGTAGGGCATCAATAGTTAGGTGATTTCTCTACTTATGATAATTGCTTGTGATAGACTTTTTGCTTCTTGATTATGATCTTCTTTTTCTTGTAGTTATTATTGTGTTCTTTTCATCAAGATAATTACCAAATCATGAACAATAAAGAGACAAGAGACACAGTATATAGGCTTGTCAACCAGGGCCAAATCCTCTCACTCTTTGAGAGGAAAACCCAATTGAAATTCTTCTTATAGATATTCAATTGACAAATACCATGACCATGACAGAAACCCTTGACACTAGAGTCCTCCCAAGACCAAGTGACTAGCCTCCTATTGAACCCTGCTCTTCCTCTTCTCCTTCTTGACTTCCTCTGAATTTCGGCCTTTCCTTGTCGTTTTGCAACTCCTTTCTTGACAACAGAAACCCTAGATCATATTTGCCACTTGAATAGACTCCTCCTTGAAGGAGATTCTCTTCCTCTCTTACTCGGCTTCCTATAGCGAAGATTTCCACCCAAACAAGAGTAATTAGGTGTGATTGCAACCTTCGATCTATCCTTGCCAACTTCATTCCTGCAACTTTGGCACGTATGGGGGTATACTATGCCTAAAATAGTCCTTAATGATGCCTTTTTTCTTCGCTAACCTTCCCTTGTTCGTCACTGGCTTGGAGACTTCTTCTAAGGTGTATTGCTCACTTCTTATTGGAGACTTGCTTCACCGAATTGCTTGTTTCCAAATGAGGCCAAGTATGGGTATATATACTTATTTGTCCATGTCCATTAGGTCGACATGATCTCTGGAGTAGGCCAACTTCATCTTCTAGGATTCTCCCTTCGTTGTAGGCCGACCTGATGAGGGCTAGTGACAAGGTCTTGGAGGGTGACTTTACATAGACAAATATGACTCTTTTACAAAGTGTAACATGCCTTCAATACATGATAATGACTCTTTTAGACTTTTATGACTAGTTGACAAAATTCCTAAGGGCTCTCAATGGGAGCCTATACTAAAAATAAAATGTCTTGCTCATGAAACCCATGAAGCAAGCATTACAATAATTTTTTTTTCTTCTTTACATCTCTTACATAAAATCACAATGGTGTGTCATTATGAAGACCGAACCTAGTTACACTTTTCAACACATTCATTGGAGAGACTCAAATTGTAAGGCTTGCTTTCTTTAGAAGCAATGTGTAAGGCTCTCCAATAAAGGCTTTAAAAGGGAATCTAGACCTAGGGATGAGGGATAATTCCTTATAAGGGATGCCCTAGACCTAAGATGCTTAAGGTAAGGGTTTCTAAGATGGCCCTTGTGAAATCAAGAGTGATAAGGGTGTGGGACCACAAAGAAAGCCTGGGTGGACCCAAACTAAGTCAAGGGTTTTGGGTGAAACTTCAAATAAAAGGTCTTGACCAAGTAAGGGAGGAGAAAAGGATCAAAGAAATTAGATTTGACTTGAGTTTTTAATACAATGATCTTTGATGAAGCCACTAACCAAGGAAAACCTAGAGACATAAATGAAAAAAATTGGAGCTAGGGCTTGAGATATTTCCAAATCTAGCTATGGGAAATTCTTCAAAATTTGAGAGGGCCTAGAGGAAACCCCAACGCAGTTGTAGGTCAAGTTTCACATAAAGTGGATTGCTACGAAAGATTTCGCTTGATGCCCTAGTAGACCTCTAGGGTTAGGGCTTAGAAAGAGGGAGGAAAGGTGAAGAAAAATATTCATTGAGGCGATCATCAAGGATAAGATCAATGCCTTAGCCTATTGTGAGAAAGGAGTCAATAATGACATTTGATTTTTTAGGGTTTTTCCCTATCAAGGAGCCCTATTACAACTTTGCATGCCCTAGAGAGGCAGGTACAAAGCAACAACAAGGATTTATACTTTCACTTGTCAATAAATGGAGTTTCGCAGTTGAATCTTCAAAGATAACACTTAGGAACATTCAATTTTCTTTCCCAATGAATAACGCATGCAATAGATCAAGACTACTAAGTGATTCAAGATTTTCGCATTATTTAGAGCATAAGCAACATCATGATGTAGTATTCCATTCATTAGACATATAATGAAAATTTCGCACAAAGAGAGACTTACATGGAAGAAAAAGTATATCCATACATCACGTTTGCAAGAAAGAAGCTCCAAGGTTGAAAAACAATAATCCAAACATCAAAATGCATTAAATATCCTTCAATTCGTCCATCAATAGCTATAGCGAAGTTCTCAAGAGAGAGATACAAATCCAAGTGATGATCAAATGAAATGATCATCACATCAATATATATCCTCCTCTAAGGGGTTCGATTTGCCTAATTAGGCCTAATGATGCCCCAACTAATAAAATAATGTGCAAAAATAACATTCCTTGGTGACAAACCCACCAAGATATCTCCGTAATAACAAAATAAGCCTATCAAGAGGGAAAAATGATAGATACAATAAATAGATGGAAGGGCCATTAAAGATGCGTAATGGAGTCCAATATGTGCCAAAATCAATGGATGGGCTCTAAACATAATGATAAAGGGGGTTGGCCCCTTGATATCCAAGCAAATGACCTGTGGTGTCCCCAAGTGGTTGTGGGGGCATAAGAACATCCTCATGGGCCTCCAAGTGGATCGAACAAGTTTGTATCCCATCTATAAGAGCTGGAAGAATGATGCAATCCCTCCCTCTGTCTCCCATGGTGAGACACACCCTCATCTGGGCCTTGGATCAGCTGCCAAGTGTGTGGTTCGAGAATGTAGCCGCTTGGGCAAGGTGGTCCAGGTGCATCATCATCGTCAAATAAATGGAACACGAGCAAGCAACGAGTGAAACTGAAGGATCCTGTGAAGTGGAAATCTGCTCTTTGGTATGGGGGAGGCCCATGGCTCTCAACGCTCACCCTACAAATGCCAATATGACTCTCTAGAGGGCTCAGAGCCCGTATAAGGAGACCAATCCCAGGATGAAAACTCACTTGTAATCCTGTATAAGATCCAATGCGTCCCCTCACCTTCCAGTACAACCAAACATTAGTGCTATTGAGTAAATGAGCCTACAAATCGTGGAACCAAGTGGACACTTCATAGTGGCATGCCCTTTCATAATGGTCTTTAGAACGTACAATTGTTTCCAAGTTCAAGAAGAAGGTTAACCAAAGACCCTATTAGGTGGTTTCAAGGGGGCGACATGTCCATGGTACATCGATCAAATGGCAAGTGGCATGTGATATAATGATGGAACGAAGTGGGCGATCAAGGATAAGGCTCCAAGCCACATGCCATAAAACAAGGATAGTTATGATAGGGGAAGCCCATTCTTGGGTGTATGAATGAAGGAGGGAGCAATTGTGGTACATGAGCCACCTTGACCTTTGTTTTTCCACCCTTCTTCATATGCCCTTTGCCTTTTATTGATTATTTTTTTATAATTGTTAGGGGCTCCAGGGGATGAGGCATGATGCGTAAGATATAGCAGTGAAAACCCCCTTAAGGTTGGGTAGGTCATTGCCCCCTAGGGGGGACAATCATGGGTTCCTCAATGATGCAGGGGGTTCTTATAGGGGCCCTAGGAACCAGGGTGATGGCCATATGATAGGGGATAGAGCTCATGTTGGCTTTTGCCCACATGCTAAATTTGTATGTCCCGACCATCTTTTGCATTTTGTGGTACATTTCCTGTTGAGAGTGACCAAATTATGCTTTTTCTTTTATTTTTAGCTACAACAACCTTCGGGGCATCGTTCTAGGCCTGGCCCAAGGGGAGGGGGGAGGTAACTCCTTGTGGACCCAATGGATAAATGTAGACCCAGATAGGAAATATGGTGAAAAGGTTTATAACGATCAGAAGGGAGTGATATATTATGGTGTTGGGAAGCGGGACAATGCAACCAAAATTTGGTCTTCCCATGTAGTGCCACCCCTAAAGCTAGTATCCAGTAAAGGAGATCCCACGAGACTAGGATACAAGGTTAATCATCAAATTGGATAGAGGAGACAAGAGTACAAACCAAACCCACTATTTCCACCGAAATCCCCCCACTAACTCATGCCCAAAAGTGTCCATGATAAGTACACAAAAATACCCAACTACACAATGAAAATCCATACCTTCAGGGTTGGAAGGTCCACCTTCAAACATACGACCATAATAGATGGGCGAGGGAGCATACTACTGGCTCAGGTGGTGGAGATAGTGGCACATCGAGCTATCTAATGGATGCAAGGGGTTGTTGGCTATCATCTGAGGACCATCTAGGAGAAAAAAGTTCTCCTATGGATATCACCCACAGTTGGTGGGTAACAAAACCCACAGCAAATTCCTCTCCGATGGAAGTAGTAGCTCCTTTTGAAGAAAGAGGAGATCACTCTTGTTGGCTGTTGATTTGTAGCAGCATTGGATGTGCTCTAGCCATGAAATTTGGTGGGGAGGTTAGGGCACATGAGATCTCCAATACCCACAAAGGGTTTGGGCAGATTATAAACAGTTTAAGAGATATTAAAATAATTAATATTTTTAATGGAGTTCCTAAGTCTAAACTTAGGGAAATTAAAATATTAATGTGGATTAATATAAAACTTTGTTAGAATTGTTCAAAAGACATGGATCAAGTCAGATCTAATCTTAGCCATTGATTGAAAACTTAATCTCGGCGGTGGATATGTCAACGAGAAAAGTATAAGAGGAGGCTTGAGGGTTACTTGGAGAGTACACCAGATGATCAGTTACTCTATTCTCTAAAGCGGTGTTTGCTAAGATAGATAGAATCAGTGATCGGAGTTGCAGCTGAGGGGCATTGAGTACAGAGAGACAGAGATAGTGCTGGGAGAGCAACACAGAAGCTAGAGAGAGTGATGCAGTAGCATCCAGGGCTCACGCAGGGCCATGCAGAGGCAACTGGGAGTTGCGCAGTGCTTTAGATAGGCCATCGTTGTTGACGCAGAGGGCCACCTGATGTTGACGCAAGCCAATTCAGGGTGACATAGGGCCAGTGCTGGGCAGAGAGAGGCTGACGCAATCCAGAAAGGTAGACGTTTGGGTTTCTGGGGCAAATTGGAACCGAGGAGCTACCGGAAGGTTTATCTGGGGTTTTAGTCGGGACATTTGTCTCAGACTGAGAGTTACTACTGCCAAGGAAATTCTCTATTGGGTAAGCCAGATTTGGCGCCCAGATTGTACTATGAAATTGCTTAGTAAGAAAACCCTCAGATAGCTACACCGGTTTTCCCGCATTGGGTTTTTCCAGGAACATTGGTCCAAAAATAACGGTGTCATTTGGTGTGCTTGTTTCTGTTTCCTTCAGTTGATGATCTGTAATATGTTGAGCATGCACTAATGTTTATTTTCAGTATTTACATTGTAAATAAATTGTTAAGTAACGGAACAAGTAGGTAGGAATAAATCAATAAAGTGTATGGAAACGAGTAGACTTAGAAACTTCAACACTTGCTCTTTCTCACACTAGAAACCCCAACTCCCATAAACTTGGCATTCAAAAAGAATGAACTACTTTGATAAACTCATCACTCCTAAAACAATTAAGTGCAATGTATTATGGAAGAAACCTCTTATGAGATTGGCTTCTTCAATCATAAACAATATCTTTTTCTTTAAGATCATGGCCAACTTGACATTTAGAGGAAATATGATTCCTAACACCATAAGAACTCTGAATTCATCCACCATATGGCCTTTGTTGCCCGTAGTAGACATCATACCATTATCTCCCTGAGCAATTGCATTCTTCACTGGACCTAAACCTGCAAAATTCAGTGAACCAATCAATTCTTCACCTAATGGACCTGTTGTAGTGGTTTGTGGGGCTGCTGTATGCTCCTGAGCATCTGTATGGTGTCCAGAATCCTTCTCTGAGATGTCCATACCTGTCATCTCTGTGATCTCTTTCTCCACCTTTTCCTATTTTTCCTCTGCAACTTCCATTTATATTTTCCTTCATTATGCTTGATTGTTATCAAGTTGCTGACTAAAACATCTGTCAACATCACGATAGGTCACTGTTGAACACTTAATGATGGCTGACCTTAACACCACCTCATGGTTACATGATAATTCTTTCCTGAACTTTGACTTGGAACTCAACATTTGTAGTTAACAATCAATGTGACATGACTTACATGGTCAGGTGCAGTATGCAAACTTTGTACACTAGATGGATGAAGCCTTTTGCTTCAGGACTAGTGACAAGTGAATGATAATGATACTGTAAAACGACAACCTATCATTTGAAAATACTGATTCAAAAATAAGCCTTATTATAAAGGAGGCAAATGCCTATGGTATCACAGTTATTTTCAAGTAAAATTCACAGTTGAACTCTTGCACTAGTTTCCCATAGCTTAATATGATTCGTAACTTGGGATCAAATGCAACATTTTTTCTATCTGATGAGAAGTTTCATTTGTTTCCATTGAGTGTCTAGTCTTTACTTGCTTTCTTGATATTCCTGATGTATGAATATTTGATGTATATTTTGGTTCAACGTAAGATTAACATTTACTTGATGCTTATGTTGTACTTATTCTGTATTGTGCTTTTGTCAGGCTTTGGATGGAAAACCCAGGATTTCTGGAACCAGGCTTGCAGCCTCATATATAAACTTTTACATTGCAAACAAAGGAATTGTGGCTCCTGCATTTGGAGATGAAAATAGAGATAAAGAAGCTTTTGATGTCCTCTCTGCAGCATTTCCTGATCATGAAGTAAGTCGTAATATCAAATTCTGATGTTAACATTTATAGAGGGATATGTTTGTTAGTTATAATGACTTAGGAAAACTGCCATGAATAAATTTGGTGCAGGTTGTAATGGTATCTGGTGCGAGAGAAATTGTGCTTGGTGGAGGTAATATACACTGCATAACGCAGCAACAACCGGCTTGCTTGCCTTGATGTATTGACAAATGGAAAAGAAAAACAGGAAAGGGTTAATTTTGCTGCAGTGTTTTTAACGGAAAGATTTTATAATATGATGATAAAATTCACGCCTGTATAATGATAGAAATTTTCTTGAATTAAATTTTGTTATTTATAAAGCTTTTAACGGAAAGATTTTAAAATATGATCATAAAGTTCGCGCCTGTATAATGAAAATTTTCTCTATTTAAATTTTGTTATTTATAAAGCAACTATAGATTGTAATCCAAAGCAGTCGGTAGCAAAAAATACAATCTTTTACTCTGGAAGTTGAATTGAGTTATCTGGACATTGGGAATATTGAGATTAAGGTTAAATGCTAGAAAGTTTACCCTTTATTCTGCCGATAACTCTTTCCATTTCTCGTTTCAAATTGTCATTTGAAGATTTAAAGCTTATATACTAACTCGTGCTTCATTGTTGATTGTATTTGGTTTTATTTCAGTAAGTGAAGGTAATTACAATTTAATTATTATTGATTGTATTTGGTGTTTATTGCAGTAAGTTTAGGTAATTAGAATTTAATCATTCCATGGCTATGCAGAATCTATCTTAACTAGATAGTATGTTTGGATTTAATGTATGCACAAGTGAGATAGGGAACACTTACATAACAAAGGAAGAATGCAGAAGGAAATTCCAACTCTACACACTACAATAATTGGTAGGTGGAAGTGGGTGGGAAGCTCGATGGATTCATACTTAAGGTTACAAGTATCCTAAAAGGAATCATAGATATAGGACATTATCCACTGTTTACCTTCTTATTTGCGCAAGGTTTGGTCTTTATTTCTATGGGTTATTCTAATGCTCTTTCGAAACTGCCTTGCTTATCAATGTGTGATAGAATGTGTGGTTTCAGTGGGTGCTGAAAAATTCTTATGGGGAGTTTACACTAACAGTGATCAGGTAAGTGTTTCACGCAACAGGGTCTTTCTCTTTCTCAAAAGTTTCATGGGGTGATTCAAATGGGCTATCTGTTCAAGAAGAAAACAACAAAGCTCACTATAACTTACGTAATTATTATGAAGCAAAGATAATATGGTATATTATTTCTTCAAACTTCAAAGTATATAATATGGTATACTTTCTGAAAATATGTTTGAATGATCTGAGTTGATTATATTATTTAAGTCATATTGTATACTTTTGAAAATAAATTTGAATGATCTGAGTTGATGAAAAAATGTAGCCATATCTTAATAATGTGAAACTGTTTAGCCATTTTTATTCGAGGAGAGCCCAGTTATAAAATCAATATGTTAATTTGTTATTTGTGATCAAGCAATTCTTCATAAACTGTCGAGGAGAGCCCAGTTATAATATCAATTTGTTATTTGTGACCAAGCAATTCTGGGTAATCTATATTGCCAAAATTCCCTGGACTTGCCCCAAGATTCATCCTTCTTTTAAACATGCTCTTTGAGTGGCAAAGACCACAATAAAATTGGAGCCTTGATGGATGGCCTAATACTCCATTAACCTGACTAGCAAACCAAAGCCCAGGAAACATAATTTTTTATAAATAATGCATACAAAGTTTTGTTAGTAATTTTGATATATTAAAGGGGGAAATTGTCTTTGATATTAGTTGATTTTGTAAAATCCAATTTTCATAAAACCATTGTACTTGCTAGTGAGTCTCGTAATCTTTTGATATACTTAAAAATTTATTTCCATGGGCCACCATTTCAAAATGGTTGAAGGCTTACATTCAATGTATGTAAGTTTTCTTTCCTTTATCAATATTCTCTATTCACATGAACACTATATACAACATTGAGGATCTGAATATTGGTGACTGGCTTGAGACGCCGTATGTCTGAACGTTGAACCACAACCTCATTAACTAAAACCACATATTTGAGTTAGACTGAATGCCAATTCAAACAATAATATGTTTTTTAACATACAAAGGGTTAATATAATTCCACTTCCTTTCAAAGGTTATCTAATAATAAAAGTTGGTATAAAGTGTTACAATTTCACAAGAAGTTACTTGCATAGGTTCTTGGGTTGCCATCTCATGGACAATTTTAATATGAAATGGTATATGTGTTTGTATACTATGAAAGATGAGTTTTTTTTTTCTTTTTTTTCTTTTGTCAATTTTACTCCAATTGATTTTCAAAAATGTTGAAAAAGTTGGTATTGGAATAAATGAGCAAGGGTTTGAAAAATAGAAAAATTATAGAAATTGGGAAAAAATTAGTGAAAATCAACAAATAAGAAAACAATACATTTATTTTTTTTTCAATTTTTTTAGCATCTAGGGATTCCACAACATCAATAAATGCATTGTCACATATATATGAAAAGAAAACTAGTATATAAGATTTATAAGGAGTCTAGTGCATATCACATATCTACATTGAATAATGTCTTAAATCCCGAGTTCTGACTCGACCTTGAGAGTCAAAATGTCAACAAAAAATATAATATATGTATCTCATCAAGATGACTCGTTTACAATAAAATTAGGTACATAAACTAGTGAGTTCATCTACCCCTTTTGTGGGAAGAGGTAATGGATTTTCCTCTATAGGAAGAAGGCCCTAGGGTTGGAATTGGACTTTGACATCCTCTAGATGAAGAAATAGTAGGTAGCTTCTAATGTCCTTTGCTGGTGACCATGCTAGGTGGTATCACCTACACCTCTTGCTCCTTCATCTCCTCTACCTCTCTCTCCCCTACAGTGGTTACCTCCTTCGGTGCTTCCTCCTACCAATCAGGGACCAATTCCATGACAAGCCTATCGGTCTCAACTCTCTATAAAATAGTGGTGTCAATCAGATTCAATGAGATGGCATCCATGTTAGGGGTTTTCTGAAGTTGCCTCACCCACAATTGGAGATTGTAGTAGACGTAGACTGTGTCATTAAGGAATTGGGACACCAACTTGTATTAAAGTCATAAATTAATAATTAATAATTTAAAAATTAAAAACAATATTTTGTAATTTATAATGAATTAAACAAATTAATTTGAAAATTTTTAACATGTTGCACCTCTTTGTTGTGTATTTTTTCAAATACACTTCTAGTTGTGCTTGATCACTACTCAAAAAAACACATCATTCTTCTTAGCGCCTAGAAACATTTTTCTCCTAAGAGCTTGAAACACATTGTTAAGCATGTAAAATGAACTCCCCCCTCGGACAAAAATAAAATAAAATAATTAATAAAAAATTAAAAAAAAAATGCCAATTAACTTGCCTTGAAAGCAACCTATGATTTTTTCTATTGACTTGGGAAAAAATCGTGACTTTTACAATAAAATTGAGTTTTCTAAATAAAACAAAATCGTTAATAAAATCGGCGCTTTGAAAAGCTCACGAGTCACCAATTTTATTATGAATTTTGCAACATTGATCATGTGCTCTCACCTCTAGCTTGTATTCCACCTTTGTATGAGGCTTAGATAGTCTTTATTCCTATTCTCCAAGGATGTTCATCATGTACTTCTCGAGCTAGTGTTCCTTCACAATGTACAACCTTCCTACACCCCTACACCTTTAGTAGAAACAAACCAAACCAAACATCCATAGAATCTGGCTCAACTAGGCCAGTTGGCCCTACAATGGGTTAATTGAATAATCCGATCTCCTCTTCCATTACTAGCTTTGATACCAACTTCTTTGCCACGTCCTCCACCCTCTAAAGCCCTTGTGAAAAACTAGCTTGATGTCAATGAGAGTCCTAGATTGCTACTATGTAAACCCTCTTCCATCGCCCACCATACATCCAAAAGATCCAATTTTTCATAATAACTCTTTTGAATCAGCATGATACATTTTGTAAAATTTCTCATGTAATGGTCTTGGTCAAAATAGTCTTCCCATTGAACATAAAAATTCACCTCTACTCAAATATTACATTGTCGTGAATCTAGGTCATAATACTCTTCCCCTTGAACATAACAAATCATGTCTACTCAAGATTACATTACTGTTCATCTAGGTGGGAAGGGAAACTATCAATTACTGTTAATATTCCCCTATCAAGAAATTAGCTATGTATGGTGCTATGTTTTGTCTATGCCTTTGGGTATATGTTGGATTTCATTATTGCATCTCTTGCATTCTCCCTTGTCATCTCTTCACTTCGAAGAATTTTGTTCAATTGCAAAGGGTAATTGAGTTTATGTTTTTATTTTTTTTATTTTTCAAATAAAATAATATTTATTAGTTCCTGCATTGCCAAGGACTATAGCATTTTCTTTGCGGTCAAAGTGCATTGACTCTGCGTTATTTCATTGTGTTTTTGCAATTTTAACCAAAGTTTTAGGAAAATGCCCAATGTTTTGATTTTTCTTAAATTCTAAAAAAAATTAAAAAAATCTAATTTCCTAGAAGCCCTATTTCTAATTTTGGATTGGCTCAACGAGCTTTGATGGGACATAATTCCCCTAGTGAAGGGTGTTTTATTTTTGGTATTTGTCAGTGCCTGACAACTCATTTAAAAACACTTATTTTGTGAGTGACCATTTTGTAGGTGAATGCTTTGACACTGACACTGTTATGTTATTGTTTTGCCCAAAGATGCCAGAATTGACATAGTTGTAGGTCCTTTACACAAGGGGAATGGGCTAGCAGCTTGAACAAATCTCCAATTAATAACTTCCTTATGCAGAGCTTTCACTATGTGGAGGAAGTCCTTTACGCAAGCAAAAGCGTTGTTGAACATATCTCCAATTTATAACTTCATTGTGATAAGGAATCTTTCATTGTGTGGAGGAAGCTTCCTTCGCACAATGAAAGCTCAATTTTGTTAGTCTGGAGACAATGCAACTGCTCTAAGTAGGCAAGTGAGCCAACAATCACTTATAATAATGACAAAGTTGAGAAGCTAACGATGGATCTCTTATACACAATCGTTTGCATCTCTTACAATTCATTTAACAAAAATATTAATTTAATGAGTGGCCATTCCTTAGGTGAGTGCTTTGATAGAGATTGACACTAACATTGTTATATTACTGATTTTCCCAATGATCCCAAAACTGACACAGTTGTAGGTCCTTCATGTATGCGGGGATAACAAATCTCCAATTAATAACATCCTTGCGTGGAGGAAATCCTTTACGTAGGCAAGGTGGGGTGCTGAACAAATCTCCAATTAATAACTTCCTTGTGTGGAGGAAGCTTTCACTTCTTCCTCCACACAATTACAGCTCATTTTTGTTAGTCTAGAGACAATATAACTACTCTAAGTAGGCAAGCAAGCCAACCATCACTTATAATAATGACAGAGTTGAGAAGTTAATGATGGATCTCTTATAAATGGTCGCGTGCATCTCTAATATGTTCCTTTGTCACAACCACTCTAACTAGGGATGCGAGCCAAAAATCGCTTATAATAATGACAGAGTTGAGAAGTTGATGATGGATCTCTTATACATGGTCGTCTGCATATCTAATATGTTCCTTTCTGCTAGACAAGGTCCAAAAAGACATCTAATGCTTCGGTGGTTTGTTGATAACTCTACATAAGAGATGTCCAGGTTCTAAAATCCTCAATCAGAGTTGACCAGGCTTTCCCTTCGATGTATAGTTTGAATCTGCCACACATAATTTAATGCTCAAAACATGAAAAGAGTCATTTTAGTTAGACGTAATCTACACAATCACAGTCTATAACAACTTATAATACTTATTTTTATGACGGTCGTGGTTTATTAAAATTGTAATACCTGGATTTGAATCAACGTAGGCATATTGCCAACAGATTTACAGTCGAATTATAAAAACGTTTAGCTCCGTGCAAGTTTAAGGCAGTAGGGCACTTGGGTTCATTGGATTCATGTAAGTTCACACTCGCCTCCAACTCGCAACTTCATTTAATCTAGCCGGTAGTGTTCATCCGTGTGGGGGAGCCAGTGTGCTTACGTCAAAGATAACACAAAGGACAAAGGCTTGAATTCGAGGCCAATGTATGCATTGTCTGACGGTGATCAAGAGAAAACTGTGTATCATGGCAGACAAATTTTGCGATGATAGTTCCAAAGGCACTCGCCTGACACGCTAATTATATCATCAATCAATAGAAGTTCATAGCGTGCTGTGGGAAGCCAATATGAACACTTGAACATATGCAATTCTTACAACCGACGTTCTCGGCCTTGGACAAAATTGTGAAATGTCAACATGTAGAAATTGTATTTTTGATCGAGTTAATAGCATTCCTAACATCTTGATACATTTGTTTTTCGATAAAAGCTTTTCAAAACCTTAATCAAATTCCTACGATTTTTGGTTTGGGCCTGTTTTCCACATGGTTTCATTTTTTTGTGAAATAATAGCTGCTTTTGCTCATGGAATATACTTGCCTATAGGTGCATCTAATTCCATTAGATTTCTTCTCTTGTTAAAGGCTTTAGAACTAGCATTTGTTGTGATGTGTTCTGATTGCAAGGTGTATAGCTAAGCAGAATTAGAGGATCGTTATCATAGCTATATAAGTTAGATGGCTGATAAATGTGATTAATATTAATTAATATCAATGGTTTATTATGAATATGTGTACAACGCTCCATTTGAAACGAAAATGTGGCAGTTGCCTTTGAAAACAGTTTGAAAACTTTGTTCTTTGCTTAAAACTGAGGCCTTATCTCTGCACATCATGCATGGTATTATAGGAGAACATTTGGTTCTGGGGCTTTGTATATACATAGTTACTCAACAGTCTCTTTGACCTTAACAATCTCTTCGAATTCGCCTACACTACGTGTTAATTTCATTGTTGATTTTTAAATTTTTGTTGCAATGTGTCAAGTTGTCTTAGACTAAGTTTTAATATAACTATACCTTTAACATTTAAAAAAGAATTTACTCTTAGTGCAATGACTCTTTCATTCAAGTGTTCATTTTTTAAGTTTTTTTAGTCATAATTTTCCATAATATCATGGTTGAAATATGTCGGAAACTCCAGATTTTATGTAGTCATATATTTGGTTTTAATTCCATGGTTGAAAATTTGTCAAAATTTTAAGGTTTTTCTAAGTCATGATATTTTATCTTTAATGTTATGGGTGAAAACAATTATAAATATTTTATTTTTAACACCATACTAGAAAATTGTTGGAATTTTTAAGGCTTTTTAGAGATGTAACATTTTATCTTTATTGTCATGCCTGACATCAACGCTTTTAGTTTTCATGATGTTTTTTGCATAAAAAATTTTGATTTTCACTGCCATTTTAAAACACTGTTGAAAATTACCCCGAAATAAACAAAGCATCGTCTCAACATTCACACTTTTCATTTTCAGGTTGTTTTTTCATGTTTTTTTTGGGTTTTTGGGCTAGAGTTCCCATTTTGAGGTTATAGTTCCCATTTGATAAGTTACTTTGTTGCTAGGGTTTGTAGATATGTGTATTCCTAAAGACTCTTTGTACTTAGGGTTTCTAAAACCTAGTTTAGATTGAATTAACCTTAGGGGTGAAAAACCTAACCCTAATTGAATGTTCCCTTTAAGGAAACCTTAGCTCTTGACATCTAGGGTTTGCAGATTCAATTTTGAAAGGATAATTTAGAGTATGTGGTAAAACCCTAGCAAGAGTTGAATTGAATAAACCCTAGTGCTTGAAAGTTGAAACCCTAGGGATGATGCTTCTGTTAAAATCCTAATAAGAATTATATCGAGAAATATAAGGTTTGTTACTAGCACCCTAGAAGTGCACCTTCTAGGAAACTATGAAAACCTTAGATTGATAGAATTGACATTATGCTCTTGTCTTTGTAAATTTTGCCTGGTTGTACTTGCTATTGAGAATTGCAAGTACATAATGAAGGTTGTCAAAACTATGGAAGCAAAATGAGAATGATGAAAGAAAAAAGCAAAAAAAAACGCTCATTCTTGTTAATGACTCCCTAAAAATGATGAACATGATGGAAGGAGAGAACTATAAGGACCCTGAAGGCAATGATGTTGAAGCTTGCAGTTGATGAGTTCATTTCAAGAACTCGTTGATGATTGAAAGATGAAGCAAACCTTGTTGCAATGTAAAGATAAAAAATGCAAAGGAATGTTGACTTCCAAGGGAGCAATTAGCAAAATTTGACATGTCACTCTGACTAGAGGATAGTATAATTTCACAACTTTGATTATCTACTCAAGATATGGCTTGGCTTCCTAAAACACATATTTGCAAAAATATGTGAAAAGGATGGAAAGAAAGTATGCATTATGATACTATTTGACAATCAATGTAATCTCTTGAAGGAAGTAAGTAATGACAACTTCAAGAAGAAGGTTGGTCATGACAAAAAGAATTTGATGGACATGATGTTAAATCTAGTTGATTAGCTTATTACCTAAACATGTTGATTGATGATTGATATCATGGAGAAAGATTATGGTACAATTTGAAGAAAGACCATGTGAAAGGATGTTGATTTCAAAGAAAACAAGTAAGAAATTTTTTTTATCCTAACGAGTGGTCATCATAATGAGGTAACTATGATATTGATGTTTTGGTATTGGTTATCTGGTTGGTACATGGTTTTGCTACGTAGAAGAATGTTGCAGAAATGCATGATGGAAGTTGAGGCAAATGTATGTAAAATTGTTTGTTTTTGGACTCAATTCAATGAAATCATGAATTGAGTGGATGGCTTTGGTAATCCTTGGAAGATTATATGGTCAAGATGTCTACATCATCTTGGGACTGAGAGGTAGTAGTACGAAAGGGTAACCTGATAATCATATTTCGATAACAATGAAGATCACTTTCATGGATAAAAGGAGTTATGACTAAGCTCTACTTCGATTGGCTAAAAATAATGTCTTTGTTGATGATGACTAGAATAAAGTGATATGAAAGGTTGATGGCTTGGACCTTGTCACAAATTCAAGACAAGGTTTGGCTCCATTACATCCAGAAAGGTAAAAGCTCAATATGATAAGATGCAAAGGGGAGGAGGAGAGATGCAACTACTACTTGAAGACCTCCATGAAGAACCAGTAGCTGATAAAGGCACATGGTTATGACTTCCCAATTGAAAGGAAGTAAGAAATCTCCCTCATGCTTTAGGAGTAAGAATCTATTCCCTCATCTAGAGGGAATGAGGATTATCTCCCTGGTTAAGAGTGATGATGGGCATTATATTCTCTTCTTCATGTCATGCACTAGGTCGGGACTAATAGTTGTATGTCTAGTGAAGGCCATGGAGGGAGAATGGGGTCCAGAGGATTGTATAAGCATCTATAATTTCCTTGAGGATAGAGAATCCAAGATAGGAATTAGACTAACACACTTGAGGATTAGACAAGTATCCAAAACAATAGTGGTCAAGAAGGATTGATATTGTTTGAGGATTGGGAATCCAAGATAATAATAGTCCTAAAAGGACATACCTAGTGAACATTTGAATGGGGTATGTTCCTTAAGACGTAGTGTGGTGTCTCTCATAAAGCCTCCTAACATTATGCTCTGAAATAAGAAGAGCTTGTCAGTTAACACCTTACTATGTTGACAATGTTGGTTGTGATATTGATGCTTAAAGATGACTTATCAATCTCACTCTTCTTGTGAAAATATTTCAATTTGAGAGTATCCTTGTACTAGGTGTACAATTATGAATACCTCCCTAGTTAATAGGGATCGTTGGAGAATGTAACTAAGTTGGTCTTCATAATTTGTACCATTATGAATTTTATGTAAAAAGTAAAAGAAAAGAAAAGAAAAAAATTATTATTATTATTTTTCTAGACAAGCATGTTCTTCATGCTTCTAGGTTTTTGAGTCAAAGAGTCAAAGTCCTATTTGGACCTATTGTAAAATAAGAAGGAAAATAATTTTTAAATATGTAATTTTAGGTCAAAAACCCCTCTAAGTGCCAAGTCAGCCTTGCCTCAATGAACATGTCTATTCGCACCCCCTTTGAACTGTATAAATAGAGGGAAGATGAAGCTCCTTTGGACACACACACCTGATGGATTGTGGTTTGAAATATCACAGAAAGGGCAGAGAAGAAGTGGAGAGTCGAAGTCTGAAAGAGAGGATTTCTTCCTGAACTAGAATTTGTGGAAGTTTTGTCTTGGTACATCTCTTGTTGTTGGTCTCTTGCTTATGGATCTACTAGAAAGAAGGAAGAATTTACTTGGCATCTAGAGGTGGAGGTTTTCTGTGGTTATAGGTCTTGGATATGTCAGTTGATATGATTTTATAAGAAGATAATTTCATAGTTTTTCTCGTTGGAGGGGTTTTTCTTTGGCTTGGAGCCTCTATATTGTGTTCTTTATTTTCTTGTGATCTTCATATTTATGTTTTGATAATTGTTTGATGAATAAGAACACAATTAAATAAATAAGCAGCCAACAAATTTCACAAGCAGTTTTTTTTTGCTGAAGCAAGAGTAGGACCTTCTTTACCATTAATAATATACAAAATTTACAAAAAGTCACTCTGAAAAGTGGCGAAGGAGATCTGCCCCCCAAAGGAACCGAGAACGAGCCAAGGCAAAAGACTCGGCACAAAAAACTTACCTTTCAACACATCAAAGCTAAATAGGAAAAGGCCAAAATTGAAGAAAGGGCCCCACCGGCCCTCCAAGACATGGAGAGAATCGTGCCCCAAAGAAACCATACAACAAAGAGGGGCCCACGCAAAACCCGCCGAAAAACAAATCTCTCACCCGAATCTACAGAGAAGAACCATCAGTCCCTATCCAATAGCGCCGAACAAAATCGCAAAAGAAAGAAGCACGCCACTTAACTGGCAATGCCTCCAACCTGCACGACCCATCGTCACCGTTGATTAACAAAAATGGATCTGACGGTCAAGGGACATGTTGCACCCACCAAGAATGCTCGATAATAGCGTGCGATGGGGGCCCCACCAATCTGCTCGTTCGATCCCGAGCGTTGATTTTCCTCGATCCATCGGACGACTGAGTCGAAAATCACACGCCCGAAGTCGTCGACCTTTAGGGAGTGGGGAGAGTGGTTTTTGGAACGGGCTCTCCACCACGTGTCAAGCTCTCAATGGCATTGCTGCCCAAAATTTAAAACCACTTTTGACATAGAAGCAGTGCGATCGCTTCGAACCCGCTCCAGAGGCGGTATTGACTTCAACCATTGAGAAAATTGGGTGATGCTGAAGTTTTAGATGCTGCTTTCTTCGGTCAGGGAAACTCTGTCGCCAGTCACGAAGAATATTCCTGATCGTGGTCAATTTTGCCGCTAACCTTGGCATACCTCGCATCATGTACCTTTATGTCCAACGCCCTCTGACCGCTATCCATTACTAGTTGGATTCTATCGTTTTGCTTCTATACTATTCTTTGTCCTCCTCCACCTGGTTATGACAGAGTTTTTTCAGATTGCTCTATGCCATTGTGCTCAACCTCCTTAAAATTGCATTGTCCTTGCAGCTGACACCTTGATTGGCTAGAATGTCCACCAATTTGTTGGCCTTTCTCCTCACATGAATAAATATGAGAGTACGAAGTTCCTGTAGATGTACTTGGATCCTGTGTACAACCTGAGTTAACCTCCAGTGTTGTGACCTTTTCTGGCCCTGTTCCATTACTGATTCTCTTGGCTGCGTTTATGACTAACTTTGAATCCGCTTCTATTATGACATTTTGATAATTGTTCTGTATCAAAAATTCTAAGCATTGCTCCAAGGCCATTAGTTCTGCCATGTTGTTAGTGGCTTTTCTTAAGTGTCCATGGAAGAGGGAGATTATGTTGTCTGTATCATCCCTTAGAACTCCCCCAAAGCCAGCCACCCCCGGGTTGCCTTTGGAAGCTCCATCAATGTTGTACTTTAAAAAACCTTCAGGGGGAGGATGCTAGAATTCCTCCACCTTATCTCTCATTCTTGCTTTCCTGTCTAGACCTTGAGGAATAAGCCCCTGCATGTCTAACAGCTGGAGGATTCTTGACTCTTCTCCCGAGGGAGGATTTTTGGGGAGATTCCTAACCGTGGTGCCAACTGCCTCCTTAAGTTGTTTTACGATCAATTTCACCAGGCTATGAGAGGCAGTCTTTACCTCTTTGAATATTCTTTTGTTCCTTTCTTTCCACACATTCCATATAATGAAACTCGACAAGAGATACCAGGCTGAATTGAAAACTTCATTATGAGAAAAAATATTCCTCCAATTGTTAAGAGTGTTAGCAATACTTTCTTTGTCCCTATCAGACTGTTTGAAAATGTTGGTAAAAAATCCCATATCCTGTCGGTGAAGATATAGCGGTTGAGAAGATGTTCGATAGTCTCCTCATGGGTCTCATAGAGATGACATCTGGAGGGTCCCAGCATGCCCCTTTTTTAAGGTTGTCCCACGTTAAAATTTTCTTGTGGTGAACTAACCACATGAAGAGTTTGATTTTCATCCAACCTTTGTGTCTCCAAAGCTTCTGCCAAGTTTTATTTGGAGCTTGGGGTTCCTGATCAAGGAGAAAACCTTTAGCTTCCTTAATATTAAAGTTGTCGTCTCTGTTGTTACCCCATCTCAGTTGGTCCTGCCCTTCCGTTACTAAAATTATTCTATGATCCAGCATTCTCTTAAGGGACTTTGCTTTACTATTGAGGGTCCTATCCTCTCTGCCCTCAATTTTTTTCCAAATTCTCCATTTTCCAACATTATGTGGATTCTCCCAAAAGTCTTTCACCTTTACTAAACCTTGATTGTCAGTCTCATGCTTGAGGCCTAGAAATTCTTCCTTCAGTAGATTAGGTTCTTGTTGCCATTTGTCCTCCCAGAAAAGTGCCAGATCTCCCTCTCTGATATTCCATATCGGGGAGCCTTTCACTGTTCCTATCATACGTATGATTTCAGAAGCCGGCCAGGCATTGGCAGATTTTTCCTTCCAGATGCTTGCCCATTGAGCTTTAGGATCCTTAACCCACCTCCACCAAAGTTTGGCTCCAAGAGCCTTGTTGAGAATCTCAGGATTGTCCAAACCCAGGCCTCCTTGGTTCTTGGGTTTGCAGATCTTTTCCCAAGAGACTAAGGTCCATTTTTTCCTTGTTTCCTCTTTGCCCCAAAGAAAATCTCGTTGAATATTCCGAAATTGCTGTTAAACTCCTATTGGAGCTGGGAGGGCTAATAGCATAAAGATTGGGATCGCTTAGAGAACTGTTTTAGTAAGAACCAGTCTACCAGCTAAATTTAAAGATCTGTTTGTCCATTTCCTGACCTTGTCTTGCATTTTAGTTGCTAAAGGATCCTATATACTCTTGTGTCGGGGTATAGCTATAAGAGGAACTCCCAAATACTTAGAGGGAAGGGATTCTCCTTGAAAGCCTAAAATTATGGAGGCATTTCTCTGGATGGCAATATGAGTGTTAAAGAAAAATACTTTTGATTTGGAAAGGTTTACTTCCATACCTGTAGCCTTCGCGAAGTCATTCAAAATTTGTTTGTAAGCAAGTGCTTCTTTAACTGTGGGAATTCCCTGTAACATGGTATCATCTACAAAGTGTTGATGAGTCAGAACTTGCCCATTCTCCGAAAGTTGGAGTCCTTGAATTTTTCCTATTACTCTTGCATGCTTCATGGACCGCCCCAGCCCTTCCATCATGAGGATGAAGAGAAAAGGAGAAAGCGGATCTCCTTGTCTAAGACCCCTGGAAGGGAGAAAAAGTTCAGAAGAAGAGCCATTCACTAAAATTGAAAAGCTGGAAGAAGTCACAAGGGCCATGACCCATCTGACCCAATTATGATCAAAACCAAATGTTGTGAGCACTTTTTTAATGTAAATCCAATTTACTTTGTCATATGCTTTGGCTATGTCCAGTTGCATGATCATGCCCGCTCTCTTGTTGCAAGTTAACGAGTGAACCACCTCGTGAGCTTGAATTATGTTGTCCAGAATTTGTCTTCCTGCTACGTACCCTGTTTGTTACCCTGAGATGAGCGTGGGCAGCAGGGGTTTAAGTCTGTTAGCCACAACCATGGAAATTATATTGTAGACAACATTGCATAAGACGATGGGCCTGTATCTCTCTGGTGTTTGAGCATTATCGTGTTTTGGAATAAGGGAAATAAAGGAGGTATTGAGAGCTTTCGAAATGGTCTTGTTCTGCCTAGAGTCTTCGAAAATCTCGACAATATCCCTTTTAACAATATTCTAGCAGGATTTGAAGAAATCCACATTAAATCCGTCCGGACCTGATGCCTTGCCATTTTGCATTTCCTTGAGGACCTCACTAATCTCCTTTTCAGTTACAGGTTGGTTGAGATTACAATTATCCTCTCTGGATACCAGTTTAGGTATATGTCTAATTAAGTTCTTGATGAAAGGTTCTCTTCCTGAAAAGTTTTCCTTGGCAATGTTCCGAAAATGCTTTACTAACACTGCATCTATCTCCTCATGGGATTGAAGAATTTGGCCATTCTCGTCCTTGATCGAAGAGATTATGTTGTGAGTTCTGTTCGCAATGGTAGATCTGTGGAAAAATTTAGTATTTCCTTCTCCTTCTTTTTAGCCATAGAACCCTAGATTTTTGTTTCCAAAAAATTTCTTCTTGTGTACTCCCATTCTTTGGTGATATTTCTTTGCTTGATCATTTTTGTCTTTCTCAAAGCCATTCTTGATCAGAGCTTGGTTAAGCTCTAGGATTTTGTTTTCTACAAATTTTTTACTTGTGAAAATATTGCCAAATTCCTTTTGGTTACATTCCTTTAGCTTTTGCTTGATGTGTTTTAATCTCTTATGTAGCAGGAACATAAATGATCCCTGAATCTGCAGGTCTTCAGCCCACCATTTTCCAATGTCGCTGATGAAATCCAGGTTTGAAAGCGAAATATTTTCAAACCTAACCGGTTTGTTTTTTGGGTACCAATGCCCTTGATCTCCATTTGAATTGGCCAATGATCCGAGCCTCCAAAAGGAAGAATATCTGCTATTATTTCCTTGTCTAGAAGCATGAGCTCTTCAGAGATCATGAATCTGTCTAGCTTGGAAGCTACCTAGGAATCCCCTCCTCTTTTATTGTTCCAAGTACAAAGACCATTATTTGTCTCAATGTCCACCAGCTTCATGTTTTCTAAAAAACATTGGAAAGCTGAGGAATCTTTGATTAGTGCTCTTGTGCCCCTTTTTTTCTCCGAGAGAGATCTAATCATGTTGAAATATCCTCCTATAACCCACGGTAGCCCTGCAAATCTGTTTCGAAGGTGCACTAAGGACTCAATAAACTTGATTTTGTCATCTAACCTGTTAGTGTCAGTCTTTCCAGCCTTCCTCCAGTGATCAAATATGCTCTTACAAAGTGATTTTGAAGTATCAAGGTCAAATTTTGTCATTTCAGTGAGTCTTCAAGCAAAATTTGGTCAATAGGCATTAGGTCTAGGGTTTGCTCTCACTCTTTTCAAAGTTGCGCAAATGCCAATCTATGTCACTATTCAGCTGAGTCTATCATCATTCATAGGGTTTTCATTATCATCTCAGTGTCTAATGAGTCATTTTACACCTTGTTCATGCTTCAGATGCGCCTAGGTAAGGTCATTTCCCTCTCCTAGGGTTTTGAAGGCAATTTTTCTTGGACGATCAAATCATCGGCAAAACTTGTTTCCTGATGTTCATACACCTTCCCCTATCCTTAAAGTACCTTACCAAATGCTTCTGATCACTGAGATTCCCCAAATTCCTCATTTTCGCACAAACCCTAGTTTCTAGCTACAACCTGGCAATTTTCTAGGTTGGCCCTGTGTTTTTCCCTTTTGGACCCCTTTCCCTCACTCAATCTCTGAGATTCCACTTTCCCCTGCCAACGGATTTACAGTCGAATTATAAAAACGTTTAGCTCCGTGCAAGTTTAAGGCAGTAGGGCACTTGGGTTCATTGGATTCATGTAAGTTCACACTCGCCTCCAACTCGCAACTTCATTTAATCTAGCCGGTAGTGTTCATCCATGTGGGGGAGCCAGTGTGCTTACGTCAAGGATAACACAAAGGACAAAGGCTTGAATTCAAGGCCAATGTATGCATTGTCTGACGGTGATCAAGAGAAAACTGTGTATCATGGCAGACAAATTTTGCGATGATAGTTCCAAAGGCACTCGCCTGACACGCTAATTATATCATCAATCAATAGAAGTTCATAGCCTGCTGTGGGAAGCCAATATGAACACTTGAACATATGCAATTCTTACAACCGACGTTCTCGGCCTTGGACAAAATTGTGAAATGTCAACATGTAGAAATTGTATTTTTGATCGAGTTAATAGCATTCCTAACATCTTGATACATTTGTTTTTCGATAAAAGCTCTTCAAAACCTTAATCAAATTCCTACAATTTTTGGTTTGGGCCTGTTTTCCACATGGTTTCATTTTTTTGTGAAATAATAGCTGCTTTTGCTCATGGAATATACTTGCCTATAGGTGCATCTAATTCCATTAGATTTCTTCTCTTGTTAAAAGCTTTAGAACTAGCATTTGTTGTGATGTGTTCTGATTGCAAGGTGTATAGCTAAGCAGAATTAGAGGATCGTTATCATAGCTATATAAGTTAGATGGCTGATAAATGTGATTAATATTAATTAATATCAATGGTTTATTATTAATATGTGTACAACGCTCCATTTGAAACGAAAATGTGGCAGTTGCCTTCGAAAACAGTTTGAAAACTTTGTTCTTTGCTTAAAACTGAGGCCTTATCTCTGCACATCATGCATGGTATTATAGGAGAACATTTGGTTCTGGGGCTTTGTATATACATAGTTACTCAACAGTCTCTTTGACCTTAACAATCTCTTTGACTTACTTTGTGATCATTAGTTGGACATAAATATAATCTTTGACTTACTTTGTGGTCATTAGTTAGACATAAATATAATTATCTTTTTTTTTTTTTAAACCAAAATCTCCCTGATATGCTAGAAGCGGAGCTCATTACGTTTTCTACGTCTACTTTGAGCATCTTATGGTGGGTTGATAATCAAAGCTGACAAATATTTCCTATTGATTTGAGAAAATATTAATCTTTATCCTGTAATGCAGTATCACACTGCAATATAACATAAATTTTTCAAAAAAATTATTATGGCATGAAGTCCTTTGTCAAAGCTTTAAAATCATTTCCTGGTGAACCAAACTGCATTATTTCATTTTGCATAAGTTCATTATCCTCCACAAGGACCTCCACACATTGAACTAATTCACGTCTTCTTAAAACTATAATGAGTTTCCATAAATTTCAAGCAATCAACCTAAATTCCAAATTTATTATATGCCGACTTAACTCTGAGGAGATGGTACAATGTACATGATAATGTATCTATCATAACCATAGATATTAATTGCGAAAGTTCGTGACATAACTATCAGTGGAAACGACCCTATTGATGCGCAAGGAGAACAGTGATGGCACCTCAATGAGGCGAATGCTGGTTTATTGTAGCTAAATCCTAAATTTTTATGCGTTAAGAGATTCACCACACAAAATGGAATTTTCTCCAGGCTGGAAATACATGTTTTTGCATATAGATATAATTTTAAAAAGATAAGTGTTTTTTTGGACATTTTTACTAAAACTGACATGTTAAATCAAATAAATTTATGAAAATTTTGAATAAAAAAAGGAAAAATAACGATTTTTTATTAATTTTATATCCAATGATGTTGACTTTTGAAAGGTTTTTTTTTTCCAAAAATTAATATAATTTTAAATAAAAATAACAAGCAAACAAAATCTTTAAAAGTAAATAAATACAATTTAATTAAAAAAACATTAAAAATTTGAAAAAAAATAAAAAATAAAAATAAAAAATAAAATAAAGTCTAGTGGGTCTTGGATAGATGGGGATCACGTGCTCTGTTAAAGCAATCATTGATGTGAAGTCACATGTTCAATTCTTTGCCTCTATTGAGATAATATGTTGGACATGATGAAGATGTAGTTCTGTCAAACTTACAAAATAATAATAATAAACATTATTTTATTTTTTAAAACTTAACATTAAAAACAATTAAAAATAAATAAATAAAATTCAAATGTCTCCGTCCAAGCCTGGGGGGCCATTTTTTATGTTCGATTTTTTTTTTTTTAAATATATAAATAAATATATATATACATATATATATATATATATTATTATAGATACAAAAATTTGGGTCATTTATTTTAAAGTTTTAGGTTTTAATATTATTTTAATGACTTGGTATTATTTAAAAAACTTGTTTTTCCTTTTTTTTTAAGGTTTGATTTTTTTAATTATTAATATATTTTGTTTTATTTTATTTATTTTTGCAAAGTCTCGACTAGCAACCCAATCCCATTATGTTTCAATTTGATAGTTGACTTTAAAGTTTTTGTTATAATGGATCAAGTTCGCCCCCCACAATGTGTCAATTCCATGGTTGATTTTTAAGTTTTCACAGTAATAAGTCGAATTCGCCTACACTACGTGTTAATTTCATTGTTGATTTTTAAATTTTTGTTGCAATGTGTCAAGTTGTCTTAGACTAAGTTTTAATATAACTATACCTTTAACATTTAAAAAAGAATTTACTCTTAGTGCAATGACTCTTTCATTAAGTGTTCATTTTTTAAGTTTTTTTAGTCATAATTTTCCATAATATCATGGTTGAAATATGTTGGAAACTTCAGATTTTATGTAGTCATATATTTGGTTTTAATTCCATGTTTGAAAAATTGTCAAAATTTTAAGGTTTTTCTAAGTCATGATATTTTATCTTTAATGTTATGGGTGAAAACAATTATAAATATTTTATTTTTAACACCATACTAGAAAATTGTTGGAATTTTTAAGGCTTTTTAGAGATGTAACATTTTATCTTTATTGTCATGCCTGAAAATCGTTGGAATTTTAAGGTTTTTGGAGTCGTGATGTTTTATCTTTAACATCATTGCTAAAAAATGTTGAAAATGTAACAACAACAAAAATATGTTATTCTAACATCAACGCTTTTAGTTTTCATGATGTTTTTTGCATAAAAAAAATTGATTTTCACTGCCATTTTAAAAAACTGTTGAAAATTACCCCGAAATAAACAAAGCATCGTCTCAACATTCACACTTTTCATTTTCAGGTTGTTTTTTCATGTTTTTTTTGGGTTTTTGGGCTAGAGTTCCCATTTTGAGGTTATAGTTCCCATTTGATAAGTTACTTTGTTGCTAGTGTTTGTAGATATGTGTATTCCTAAAGACTCTTTGTACTTAGGGTTTCTAAAACCTAGTTTAGATTGAATTAACCTTAGGGGTGAAAAACCTAACCCTAATTGAATGTTCCCTTTAAGGAAACCTTAGCTCTTGACATCTAGGGTTTGCAGATTCAATTTTGAAAGGATAATTTAGAGTATGTGGTAAAACCCTAGCAAGAGTTGAATTGAATAAACCCTAGGGCTTGAAAGTTGAAACCCTAGGGATGATGCTTCTGTTAAAATCCTAATAAGAATTATATCGAGAAATATAAGGTTTGTTACTAGCACCCTAGAAGTACACCTTCTAGGAAACTATGAAAACCTTAGATTGATAGAATTGACATTATGCTCTTGCCTTTGTAAATTTTGCCTGGTTGTACTTGCTATTGAGAATTGCAAGTACATAATGAAGGTTGTCAAAACTATGGAAGCAAAATGAGAATGATGAAAGAACAAAGCAAAAAAAAAACGCTCATGCTTGTTAATGACTCCCTAAAAATGATGAACATGATGGAAGGAGAGAACTATAAGGACCCTGAAGGCAATGATGTTGAAGCTTGCAGTTGATGAGTTCATTTCAAGAACTCGTTGATGATTGAAAGATGAAGCAAACCTTGTTGCAATGTAAAGATAAAAAATGCAAAGGAATGTTGACTTCCAAGGGAGCAATTAGCAAAATTTGACATGTCACTCTGACTAGAGGATAGTATAATTTCACAACTTTGATTATCTACTCGAGATATGGCTTGGCTTCCTAAAACACATATTTGCAAAAATATGTGAAAAGGATGGAAATAAAGTATGCATTATGATACTATTTGACAATCAATGTAATCTCTTGAAGGAAGTAAGTAATGACAACTTCAAGAAGAAGGTTGGTCATGACAAAAAGAATTTGATGGACATGATGTTAAATCTAGTTGATTAGCTTATTCCCTAAACATGTTTATTGATGATTGATATCATGGAGAAAGATTATGGTACAATTTGAAGAAAGACCATGTGAAAGGATGTTGATTTCAAAGAAAACAAGTAAGAATTTTTTTTTATCGTGACGAGAGGTCATCATAATGAGGTAACTATGATATTGATGTTTTGGTATTGGTTATATGGTTGGTACATGGTTTTGCTACGTAGAAGAATGTTGCAGAAATGCATGATGGAAGTTGAGGCAAATGTATGTAAAATTATTTGTTTTTGGACTCAATTCAATGAAATCATGAATTGAGTGGATGGCTTTGGTAATCCTTGGAAGATTATATGGTCAAGATGTCTACATCATCTTGGGACTGAGAGGTAGTAGTACGAAAGGGTAACCTGATAATCATATTTCGATAACAATGAAGATCACTTTCATGGATAAAAGGAGTTATGACTAAGCTCTACTTCGATTGGCTAAAAATAATGTCTTTGTTGATGATGACTAGAATAAAGTGATATGAAAGGTTGATGGCCTGGACCTTGTCACAAATTCAAGACAAGGTTTGGCTCCATTACATCCAGAAAGGTAAAAGCTCAATATGATAAGATGCAAAGGGGAGGAGGAGAGATGCAACTACTACTTGAAGACCTCCATGAAGAACCAGTAGCTGATAAAGGCACATGGTTATGACTTCCCAATTGAAAGGAAGTAAGAAATCTCCCTCATGTTTTAGGAGTAAGAATCTATTCCCTCATCTAGAGGGAATGAGGATTATCTCCCTGGTTAAGAGTGATGATGGGCATTATATTCTCTTCTTCATGTCATGCACTAGGTCGGGACTAATAGTTGTATGTCTAGTGAAGGCCATGGAGGGAGAATGGGGTCCAGAGGATTGTATAAGCATCTATAATTTCCTTGAGGATAGAGAATCCAAGATAGGAATTAGACTAACACACTTGAGGATTAGACAAGTATCCAAAACAATAGTGGTCAAGTAGGATTGATATTGTTTGAGGATTGGGAATCCAAGATAATAATAGTCCTAAAAGGACATACCTAGTGAACATTTGAATGGGGTATGTTCCTTAAGACGTAGTGTGGTGTCTCTCATAAAGCCTCCTAACATTATGCTCTGAAATAAGAAGAGCTTGTCAGTTAACACCTTACTATGTTGACAATGTTGGTTGTGATATTGATGCTTAAAGATGACTTATCAATCTCACTCTTCTTGTGAAAATATTTCAATTTGAGAGTATCCTTGTACTAGGTGTACAATTATGAATACCTCCCTAGTTAATAGGGATCGTTGGAGAATGTAACTAAGTTGGTCTTCATAATTTGTACCATTATGAATTTTATGTAAAAAGTAAAAGAAAAGAAAAGAAAAAAATTATTATTATTATTTTTCTAGACAAGCATGTTCTTCATGCTTCTAGGTTTTTGAGTCAAAGAGTCAAAGTCCTATTTGGACCTATTGTAAAATAAGAAGGAAAATAATTTTTAAATATGTAATTTTAGGTCAAAAACCCCTCTAAGTGCCAAGTCGGCCTTGCCTCAATGAACATGTCTATTCGCACCCCCTTTGAACTGTATAAATAGAGGGAAGATGGAGCTCCTTTGGACACACACACCTGATGGATTGTGGTTTGAAATATCACAGAAAGGGCAGAGAAGAAGTGGAGAGTCGAAGTCTAAAAGAGAGGATTTCTTCCTGAACTAGAATTTGTGGAAGTTTTGTCTTGGTACATCTCTTGTTGTTGGTCTCTTGCTTATGGATCTACTAGAAAGAAGGAAGAATTTACTTGGCATCTAGAGGTGGAGGTTTTCTGTGGTTATAGGTCTTGGATATCTCAGTTGATATGATTTTATAAGAAGATAATTTCATAGTTTTTCTCGTTGGAGGGGTTTTTCTTTGGCTTGGAGCCTCTATATTGTGTTCTTTATTTTCTTGTGATCTTCATATTTATGTTTTGATAATTGTTTGATGAATAAGAACACAATTAAATAAATAAGCAGCCAACAAATTTCACAAGCAGTTTTTTTTTGCTGAAGCAAGAGTAGGACCTTCTTTACCATTAATAATATACAAAATTTACAAAAAGTCACTCTGAAAAGTGGCGAAGGAGATCTGCCCCCAAAGGAACCGAGAACGGGCCAAGGCAAAAGACTCGGCACAAAAAACTTACCTTTCAACACATCAAAGCTAAACAGGAAAAGGCCAAAATTGAACCTAAGAAGTAGATGGACCAGAGCAAAAGAAAAAAGGGCCCCACCGGCCCTCCAAGACATGGAGAGAACCGTGCCCCAAAGAAACCATACAACAAAGAGGGGCCCACGCAAAACCCGCCGAAAAACGAATCTCTCACCCGAATCTACAGAGAAGAACCATCGGTCCCTCTCCAATAGCGCCGAACAAAATCGCAAAAGAAAGAAGCACGCCACTTAACTGGCAATGCCTCCAACCTGCACGACCCATCGTCGCCGTTGATTAACAAAAATGGATCCGACGGTCAAGGGACATGTTGCACCCACCAAGAATGCTGGATAATAGCGTGCGATGGGGGCCCCACCAATCTACTCGTTCGATCCCGAGCGTTGATTTTCCTCGCTCCATCGGACGACTGAGTCGAAAATCACGCGCCCGAAGTCGTCGAACTTTAGGGAGCGGGGAGAGTGGTTTTTGGAACGGGCTCTCCACCACGTGTCAAGCTCTCAATGGCATTGCTGCCCAAAATTTAAAACCACTTTTGACATAGAAGCAGTGCGATCGCTTCGAACCCGCTCCAGAGGCGGTATTGACTTCAACCATTGAGAAAATTGGGTGATGCTGAAGTTTTAGATGCTGCTTTCTTCGGTCATGGAAACTTTGTCGCCAGTCACGGAGAATATTCCTGATCGTGGTCAATTTTGCCGCTAACCTTGGCATACCTCGCATCATGTACCTTTATGTCCAACGCCCTCTGACCGCTATCCATTACTAGTTGGATTCTATCGTTTTGCTTCTATACTATTCTTTGTCCTCCTCCACCTGGTTATGACAGAGTTTTTTCAGATTGCTCTGCGCCATTGTGCTCCACCTCCTTAAAATTGCATTGTCCTTGCAGCTGACACCTTGATTGGCTAGAATGTCCACCAATTTGTTGGCCTTTCTCCTCACATGAATAAATCTGAGAGTACGAAGTTCCTGTAGATGTACTTGGATCCTGTGTAGAACCTGAGTTAACCTCCAGTGTTGTGACCTTTTCCGGCCCTGTTCCATTACTGATTCTCTTGGCTGCGTTTATGACTAACTTTGAATCTGCTTCTATTATGACATTTTGATAATTGTTCTGTATCAAAAATTCTAAGCATTGCTCCAAGGCCATTAGTTCTGCCATGTTGTTAGTGGCTTTTCCTAAGTGTCCATGGAAGAGGGAGATTATGTTGTCTGTATCATCCCTTAGAACTCCCCCAAAGCCAGCCACCCCCGGGTTGCCTTTGGAAGCTCCATCAATGTTGTACTTTAAAAAACCTTCAGGGAGAGGATGCCAGAATTCCTCCACCTTATCTCTCATTCTTGCTTTCCTGTCTAGACCTTGAGGAATAAGCCCCTGCATGTCTAACAGCTGGAGGATTCTTGACTCTTCTCCCGAGGGAGGATTTTTGGGGAGATTCCTAACCGTGGTGCCAACTGCCTCCTTAAGTTGTTTTACGATCAGTTTCACCAGGCTATGAGAGGCAGCCTTTACCTCTTTGAATATTCTTTTGTTCCTTTCTTTCCACACATTCCATATAATGAAACTCGACAAGAGATCCCAGGCTGAATTGAGAACTTCATTATGAGAAAAATTATTCCTCCAATTGTTAAGAGTGTTAGCAATACTTTCTTTGTCTCTATGAGACTGTTTGAAAATGTTGGTAAAAAAATCCCATATCCTGTCGGTGAAGATATAGCGGTTGAGAAGATGTTCGATAGTCTCCTCATGGGTCTCATAGAGATGACATCTGGAGGGTCCCAGCATGCCCCTTTTTTAAGGTTGTCCCACGTTAAAATTTTCTTGTGGTGAACTAACCACATGAAGAGTTTGATTTTCATCCAACCTTTGTGTCTCCAAAGCTTCTGCCAAGTTTTATTTGGAGCTTGGGGTTCCTGATCAAGGAGAAAACCTTTAGCTTCCTTAATATTAAAGTTGTCGTCTTTGTTGTTACCCCATCTCAGTTGGTCCTGCCCTTCCGTTACTAAAATTATTCTATGATCCAGCATTCTCTTAAGGGACTTTGCTTTACTATTGAGGGTCCTATCCTCTCTGCCCTCAATTTTTTTCCAAATTCTCCATTTTCCAACATTATGTGGATTCTCCCAAAAGTCTTTCACCTTTACTAAACCTTGATTGTCAGTCTCATGCTTGAGGCCTAGAAATTCTTCCTTCAGTAGATTAGGTTCTTGTTGCCATTTGTCCTCCCAGAAAAGTGCCAGATCTCCCTCTCTGATATTCCATATCGGGGAGCCTTTCACTGTTCCTATCATACGTATGATTTCAGAAGTCGGCCAGGCATTGGCAGATTTTTCCTTCCAAATGCTTGCCCATTGAGCTTTAGGATCCTTAACCCACCTCCACCAAAGTTTGGCTCCAAGAGCCTTGTTGAGAATCTCAGGATTGTCCAAACCCAGGCCTCCTTGGTTCTTGGGTTTGCAGATCTTTTCCCAAGAGACTAAGGCCCATTTTTTCCTTGTTTCCTCTTTGCCCCAAAGAAAATCTCGTTGAATATTCTGAAATTGCTGTAAAACTCCTATTGGAGCTGGGAGGGCTAATAGCATAAAGATTGGGATCGCTTAGAGAACTGCTTTAGTAAGAACCAGTCTACCAGCTAAATTTAAAGATGTGTTTGTCCATTTCCTGACCTTGTCTTGCATTTTAGTTGCTAAAGGATCCCATATACTCTTGTGTCGGGGTATAGCTATAAGAGGAACTCCCAAATACTTAGAGGGAAGGGATTCTCCTTGAAAGCCTAAAATTATGGAGACATTTCTCTGGATGGCAATATGAGTGTTAAAGAAAAATACTTTTGATTTGGAAAGGCTTACTTCCATACCTGTAGCCTTCGCGAAGTCATTCAAAATTTGTTTATAAGCAAGTGCTTCTTTAACTGTGGGAATTCCCTATAACATGGTATCATCTACAAAGTGTTGATGAGTCAGAACTTGCCCATTCTCCGAAAGTTGGAGTCCTTGAATTTTTCCTATTACTCTTGCATGCTTCATGGACCGCCCCAGCCCTTCCTTCATGAGGATGAAGAGAAAAGGAGAAAGTGGATCTCCTTGTCTAAGACCCCTGGAAGGGAGAAAAAGTTCAGAAGGAGAGCCATTCACTAAAATTGAAAAGCTGGAAGAAGTCACAAGGGCCATGACCCATCTGACCCAATTATGATCAAAACCAAACGTTGTGAGCACTTTTTTAATGTAAATCCAATTTACTTTGTCATATGCTTTGGCTATGTCCAGTTGCATGATCATGCCCGCTCTCTTGTTGCAAGTTAACGAGTGAACCACCTCGTGAGCTTGAATTATGTTGTCCAGAATTTGTCTTCCTGCTACGTACCTTGTTTGTTCCCCGGAGATGAGTGTGGGCAGCAGGGGTTTAAGTCTGTTAGCCACAACCATGGAAATTATATTATAGACAACATTGCATAAGGCGATGGGCCTGTATCTCTCTGGTGTTTGAGCATTATCGTGTTTTGGAATAAGGGAAATAAAGGAGGTATTGAGAGCTTTCAAAATGGTCTTGTTCCGCCTAGAGTCTTCGAAAATCTCGACAATATCCCTTTTAACAATATTCTAGCAGGATTTGAAGAAATCCACATTAAATCTGTCCGGACCTGATGGCTTGCCATTTTGCATTTCCTTGAGGACCTCACTAATCTCCTTTTCAGTTACAGGTTGGTTTAGATTACAATTATCCTCTCTGGATACCAGTTTAGGTATATGTCTAATTAAGTTCTTAATGAAAGGTTCTCTTCCTGAAAAGTTTTCCTTGGCAATGTTCTGAAAATGCTTTACTAACACTCCATCTATCTCCTCATGGGATTGAAGAATTTGGCCATTCTCGTCCTTGATCAAAGAGATTATGTTGTGAGTTCTGTTCGCAATGGTAGATCTGTGGAAAAATTTAGTATTTCCTTCTCCTTCTTTTAGCCATAGAACCCTAGATTTTTGTTTCCAAAAAATTTCTTCTTGTGTACTCCCATTCTTGGTGATATTTCTCTGCTTGATCATTTTTGTCTTTATCAAAGCCATTCTTGATCAGAGCTTGGTTAAGCTCTAGGATTTTGTTTTCTACAATTTTTTTACTTGTGAAAATATTGCCAAATTCCTTTTGGTTCCATTCCTTTAGCTTTTGCTTGATGTGTTTTAATCTCTTATGTAGCAGGAACATAGATGATCCCTGAATCTGCAGGTCTTCAGCTCACCATTTTCCAATGTTGCTGATGAAATCCGGGTTTGAAAGACAAATATTTTCAAACCTAAACGGTTTGTTTTTTGGGTACCAATGCCCTTGATCTCCATTTGAATTGTCCAGTGATCCGAGCCTCCAAAAGGAAGAATATCTGCTATTATTTCCTTGTCTAGAAGCATGAGCTCTTCAGAGATCATGAATCTGTCTAGCTTGGAAGCTACCTAGGAATCCCCTCCTCTTTTATTGTTCCAAGTACAAAGACCATTATTTGTCTCAATGTCCACCAGCTTCATGTTTTCTAAAAAACATTGGAAAGCTGAGGAATCTTTGTTTAGTGCTCTTGTGAGAGATCTAATCATGTTGAAATATCCTCCTATAACCCACGGTAGCCCTGCAAATCTGTTTCGAAGGTCCACTAAGGACTCAATAAACTTGATTTTGTCATCTAACCTGTTAGTGTCAGTCTTTCCAGCCTTCCTCCAGTGATCAAATATGCTCTTACAAAGTGATTTTGAAGTGTCAAGGTCAAATTTTGTCATTTCAGTGAGTCTTCAAGCAAAATTTGGTCACTAGGCATTAGGTCTAGGGTTTGCTCTCACTCTTTTCAAAGTTGCCCAAATGCCAATCTATGTCACTATTCAGCTGAGTCTATCATCATTCATAGGGTTTTCATTATCATCTCAGTGTCTAATGAGTCATTTTACACCTTGTTCATGCTTCAGTTGCGCCTAGGTAAGGTCATTTCCCTCTCCTAGGGTTTTGAAGGCAATTTCTCTTGGACGGTCAAATCATCGACAAAACTTGTTTCCTGATGTTCATACACCTTCCCCTATCCTTAAAGTACCTTATCAAACACTTCCCATCCCTTAGATCCGCCAAATTCCTCATTTTTCCACAAACCCTAGTTTCTAGCTACAACCTGGCAATTTTCTAGGTTGGGCCTGTGTTTTTCCCTTTGGACCCCTTCCCCT